>CAOKZL010003120.1:0-126217 GCA_948472985.1 Iguana delicatissima
TTATGGATTGGTTGATTCATTAAAATGTTTATGTGCCGTATCCAAGGATCTCAGGGTGGCATACAATAAAGTCAATTCAAACAGATTAAAATTAAAAACAGCAAAAAAAAACAACAACAGTCAAAAGCTCTAAAACGATTAAGCTAAAATGGTTTAAAACATGTTAAAAGCATGGACAAATTGGATAAGACCATTAGACCCTAAAGGCTTCAATAAAAGCCATGTTTAACGTGACACTGAAAGGCCAACATCAGTGCTAATGAGGCCTCTGAGAAGAGGGCACGGCACAGCTGGAGGGCTACAGTTGAAAAGGCTCTTTCTCCTGTCCTCCCACATTGTATTTTCCTTCCAGCAGATCTCAGGCCTTTTCCGCATGACACTCTTACAGTGCGATTATTCCACTTTCAACCTCCTAAGGAATCCTCGGGTTTGCAGCTTCGAGAGAGGCCTCTTGAAGCTGCAAACCCCAGGATTCCCTAGGAGGTTGAAAGTGGAATAATCACGCTATAAGAGTGTCATGCAGAAAAGGACTCAGTGAGGTTATATAAGGGAGAGAGACTCCTTCAAGTAGTGAAGTCTTACGCTGTTACTGTTGGGGGATGGTAGGAGTTGCAGCCCCACAGAAACGCAGCGAAAAACGCGAGCCAGCTAGCCAACAGCAGCAACCTTGTTCCCCAATAAGGATACACACGGAAGAGTTTTCTTCCAAAACAGGAGGCACTTTATCTTGCAGCAAAGTTCCATTATATACAAAACATGGGACAGATGGACAGAGGCTTGCACCAGGCACCGGGTTTGGTCAACAGACAATACAGACAGGGGATTGCTTTCTTATATACATATCTACAACCAATCAGGTAGGGGTTCACACACCACCCTCTACCTTCTGCACACAACTCCAGTCTCTTATGCAAGCCTGCAGTTACCCACAGCTGGGGCATAATGCAACATCTGTGCAGTGGGCTGATCATTTTCCCAGGGTTCCCTGCCTGGAATCCCTGACAGTTACGGTCTTCAAATGTTGTTACTGGCACCTTAAATAGACAGTGTCATTCTTTGCAGACTTGTGTTATATGATTTTAAGGATTATAAACTGTCATGTGGGCCCTCTTGCATGTAGATAACCAGGCATAATAGTGCCTTTTGTAAATCTATATTTTCCCTGTCAAAAAGAAGAGGAAATAAGCCTTTGTGTCATCATAACTTTGAAGGAAACCTAAACTGCTATTTGAAAACTTGTCTTTCAGATCTATTCAAGAATCCATGGATGTTGCTTCGGACACATCAGATAGTGTAGTTTTTCAAAACTCAATGTAAGAGACAATTTCAGTGGTGACTTAAGTAACTGCAACAACAAAAAAGACAAAACAAAAAACTGCAAAAAAAAACTCAGCGGTGCTTGACGAGGAAGCCTGCAGCATTCACTTATTTTCTAGTTTGTGTCACTGTGGAAGAATTAGGACAAGCCAATGGAGAGAATAGGGGTTTTTCCCCCTGTTTCTTAACCAAGTTTACCTTAGTATCTGTTCAAAGTTTTGGATTGTTAAAATCTCAAAAACAGATTGAATTCTTGTATGTTGGGGTTCAAGCTAAATAAATAGAAATCAGAATTTGAGGTATATCTCCTTTGTCTTACTAGTAATTATAAAGGAAGAAAGGTATCGTAAACAAACTAGCTAGTTAGCATTAGACATCACTTTTTATATAAAAAAGTACTGTGTTCCTTGTAGTAGTACGTTATTCATTAATATTTATTGCCAGCACCCCCCTCAAATAGACAAACTCTCCTAACAGGCTGACCATTCGTTTGGAAGTAATGAGTGAATTTCTCTCTTTCTCCATCTCTACCACATGTGCACACACACATACACAGAGTTTTTAAATGCTAACTGCTGTATTAACTTTCTTTACTAACATATTACAGGGGACATTATTTTTAATGAGTTACTATAATGTTCTGAGTTTGTTCTTGTTGTGTGGCTTAAAAGTCGTTTCTGGCTTACAGCAAACCTATCATGAGGTTTTCTTGGCAAGATTTGTTGAGAGGGAATTTGCCTTTTCCTTCCTCTGAGGCTGAGAGAGTGTGACTTTCCTAAGGTCATCCAGGAGGTTTTCATGGCTGAGTGGGGATTCAAACTCTGGTCTCTAGAGTTGCAGTCCAACACCCAACCACTACAACAAACTTCTGACTGAATTTTTTTTAAAAAACACGATGGCGGCCATGCAGCTATGGGGAAGAAAAATGAAGGTATTGCCCCCCAAAGAAAGATTTCTGTCCCCAAATGATTTTTTCCCCATGACTCCCCAGATTTGTAGTATTACAGAGCATGAGATGCTGTAAATCATTCATACTTAGAAATCATATTTTTCTGACTTGCCCAAGGTCACCCAGTGAATTTTCATGGTTGAATGGGAATTTAAACCCTGGTCTCCAGAATTCTGGTCAAACAGCCAAGTTCTGGGAGCATTATCTCATGATCTCTGCCATTTTACAACTGATATAACAGCACATAGCCATTTTACTGTGATTTGAGCTTGATCAAAATGATATGAATCTTGGTAGAAGTTAATATTTTCACTGCTGTCCTCCAGCATTGGCACAAGTTAGGTCTTTATGCAGATACGTTCTTGTTTTATCTTGGGAATTGTGGTATTTTGGCATTTCCTTTCACCTTGTTTATGTATAAAAGAGCAGGTTTCAATAAAATGTTAAACTCATTGGGATCCAACATTCATAATTGATGTGAGCTGTTATGGATACATGCTTTCTCCAGTCCCCCAAACCCATAATATATAAAACACCTGAGCTAGAAGATATTAAGAGCAATATCCTTTAAATAAGTTAATATATGTCTGTGGTTTTAAATTAATTTTAAGAAGTGTTTTTAATCTCTCTTAAAAGTTTTGATTTATACAATTAATATTGACATTTTTTATTCATTGTGTATTGACTTGGTGGATTGAGACGTGATACACAAATTCTTTAAACAAATGAAAGAGATATCCAGCACTGTAGTTGTATTCAGTACATTTAATATTTGGGCAAGGGGAGACAACTGCTTTCTTTTCAGCAATCACTTTGCACTTCAGAATCCAGGGAAAAAGTTCTGAAGTGCTTGGAGATTTTTCATACAAGGCTTTAAGCCCTTTCGGGGGGTTCACAGGGCAGGGCAGGGGCTGGAAACCTCAATGCTATCACAGGCATTGCACTGGTTTAGGCTTAAGCAATAATACTGAAGTTCGTTAATATATTATATTTTATATTATATATATTTTTTGCAGTGGTGCAGATTTGAATTCAGAATGCAAGAGTACAGCTGACAAACTGGCTAATGAAATTGGTGGCATTCATCTGAATGAGCCTTCTTCATCCTTTCTGGTACAGTATGAGAAATGTTTTCCTTCTCATTGCTTAGTATATTAGCAGGTATTTGTTTTTGCATATGCATTTTGAAATCGTAATTGTGCTATATTTGATTTTAATATAGCAGGACTAGTTGTATTACCAGTTATTTTAATACAGTGGATAATACAGTCCACTGAATTTTTTAATACAGTCCACTGAATTTTTTTTAAAACAAAACAAAAACTCCAAAAATTAAATACTGTATTTTTTAGCATCTAAGACTAACTTTATCCCCTGAAAAATATTGTTTGAAAATAGGGTGCGGCTTATATGCCGGTATATCTCATACATCAGCAAATAGTAGTTGCTGGCACATAAATGGGGTGTGTCTTATGCGCTGGTGTATCTTATACACCAGCAAATACGGGTATATGTTTTTATATGTCACCCCTTAGTCAAGCAGCACCTAGGGCAGTTCATTATACAGTTGGGCAGACTGAGTAAATAATTCCAGTGGACCTTTCACACTACATAGTTATAAAACTATGATTCCACTTTAACACTCATGGCTACATCCTATGGAATCCTGGGGTCTGTAGTTTGACAAGGCATTTGATATCTCTGGCTGAGAGAATTCTAAGTACCCCTGCCTAAAATGCAATTCCCGGGATTCTGTAGGATATTGCAATGGCAGTTACAGTGGAATATGGCACTTTATTTCAGAATATTGTCAGATGGGGAACAATCTGGAAGTGAAGAAGGGCAGTTTAGTGACTTCCATCTAGAGGGAGGAAACACAGAAGACCTTGACGCTATTAAGTAGGAAGACTTTCAAGTTCTGAGGTTCTCTTGTTGGATAATGCAGGGCCCATTAGTCCTAGTTGTTCAAGAAACAGGAAATTGATTCATGCCTTGTACTGTTCTTGTTCTAAGTCATGTGATGTTTGTCACTGTTTGGATTTTTTAGAAAAGCTTTTACATTTAAGCTTTTGGAACCAGAGTACAACTTTTAATATATTCAAAAGTAATGCCTTTTCTTCATTTTACTCTAGGCCAGTCCTAAAGGACCTGCTGTGAAGCCTAAAAGGTATGCTTGTTCTTTTAAATTTTAAATTGACAACTTTGATTCATTTGATTTACTAGTGGGAGTAAATGATTAAATCAAAACTCAATGGCGTTTTCATATGTAGTTACAGTTAAGTGTTACAGAATCTTAATTTGAGTTTCTTATTTTTATTTTCCCGAGGTTGGCAGCTAACTTTTCAATGCTGCCTCAGAAAGGAAGTAGATACACTGTCAATGAAAGGTAAGAATGGGCTAATGAAATACTTTGGAAGTTCTTTTTTAAGTAAGATTGGCCTTTTTTACTTTATCAGTTTGATTTCATGTGGAGCTGATCAACTTTGTATCAACAAGAAACTGATTTAGGTGACCTGACACAAGATTTGCCAACAGATTGTTTCCACTGTGTAGACAGAACATCTGATGAATGCAGGCATCTTTGTTCAGTTTTATAATGTAGTGAGATGTCTGTCGCTAAAAGTCTCTGATACTACACAGAATGAATTTTTTTTTTTGTATGATTGTCTGGATCTTTTTCAATTTGGAATCTGTAATTGGCTCAGACCTAAGTCATTATTGGCCAGGACCATGGTCTTGAAAGATGGTTTGGGAATATATCTAATAAATAGCGAACAGTACTGTGGCACCTTAAAGGCAAACAGCTTATATTTGGTGTAAGCATAGATTGTGACCTGGTGATAACAGGCTGTAGCCCGTGAATGCCTATGCAAAATAAAACATTTTAATCTTTAAGGCATCCCAAGATGTTGTTTTTGCTGCAACTGACTTTTTATGCATATTAGCATATTGTTCCAGGCAATCCTTGCAGTAAATTAATAGAGGTTCCTCAGCTAATTTTAATATATTTTTATTAATAAACGTAAATACAGAAAGACAATACCAATCAAAACACTAGATTAAACAAGAAATAAAACATATTAAACTAAACTAACAAAATTAATTAAACTAAGCTAAACACAAAAATAGATGACAACTAATTAAGAATGGTCCCCGCCCTTGTTGCAAACAGCTCCTGTTTCTCTATTCGTACTTAACTCAGTCGTTACTTAAAATTACTATTAAATTTGTTGCTCATTACCGTTATACTCATTGACTATTTTACATTCTGAATTTCTTTCTTTTGTATTTTATATTAAATAACATCATTATTATTGTTTAAATCCATAAATCATTAATCAGTCCTCAAAAAGTCTATTACTTCCATTTAAACACATCATACTTACCTTACTAATATTAAGATAGCAACAATCAATAATCTAATCTAGTTTTTGTACCTACCATTCTCAGGATAGCAATAAACATTAAAATTAAAAGGAACAGTAATATGCAAGCTCAGAAACCAGAAATCATCAATTTATTCTCATTTTCCCTTAGATAATCCATTAAAGATCTTCATTATTCTGAAGTAGACTCTTTGTCAGAATTTCCCTTTAGTTTAGCTGACAACTTATCCATCTCAACAGGTGTCATCAACTTGTTGAGCCATTCTGTTTCTTCCAGTACTTTGCAAATACTTTACAAATCTCGCTGCCAATAACATCCATTGAAGTAATCAATACTGATATCATCTCTCCAAACTCTTAATGAGAACAGTTCAGGATTCTTAACAACTTGACATTTCAAAATTCTTTGGACCATGTTCTGTATTGCTCAACTAAATTTTGAAAGTGCAATAACATACTGAAATAAAACCAGTGCTTCATTAAGGTAGTTCTAAAATGCTTCTCTGCCGTAACAGTTATGGGGAAAAAGTTAAAATAAAGCAGTCGGCATAATTCACAACAGAACAGAACAGTCTTTAAAAACATGTTGGAGGAGGGAATCAGCTGCCAGTTAAAATCCATTGAATGTCAGTTGCAACAAAAACGTACTCATTGCCCACTTAAAACTGGGCAAAGATGTGGCCATTCTAACTGCCTTTGAGATGGAAATTCCACAGTCCAGGTGCTACTAGAATAAAGATCCAGCCCTGTATTTCTACCATCATCATTTCTCTTGGTGATAGGACAGAAAACAAAGCCTAAGTAAAAGATAATGAACTATAGGGATATGCATATAAGAGGAGAAGTCTTTAAGACACCTTGCGCCCAGTCTGGTCTTTTTAGGTAAGAATTGGGGCCGTGAATTGGGTGCAGAAATTGGAAACCAATGCATTTGATGTAAGAGTGGTGTGATACATTGTACTGAATGAACACTAGACGACAAACAGGCTGCAGCATTTTGCACCAGCTGTTCTGAGACCTCTTCAAGAGCAGCGTTAAGTGGAAGAGATTTCAGAAATCTAAATATGAAGTGATCAAGGCATGGAATATTCTGGCTAAATCCCGCTACTTCAGGAGGGGACATACAAGTGGAAGTTGGCCAGTGCCAACCTTGCTTCCCAGTCACCTGGATGTCTAGGAACAATGGCAGATCTGGAATTTCTACTCCTCCCGGTGCCAACCTGTTCCTCCAGAGAATATGTGAAGAAGTTATGTGGCAGTTTCTAACAGTGTGTTCTATTCAGACCTAGGTATTATGCTTTTTAACACACACACACACACATACACACACACACAAAATACACCCACTTCTGGCCTCTTCAGGCATACCTCAGTTAACAAAACAATATTTTTATCAACGACTTGGATGAAGGAATAGAGGACATGCTCATCAAATTCACAGATGACACCAAATTGGGAGGGGTTGCTAATACGCCAGAGGACAGGATCAAAATTCAAAATGACCTGGATAGATTGGAGAGCTGGGCCAAGGCTAACAAAATGAAATTCAGCATAGATAAGTGTAAGGTCCTACACTTAGGTAGAAAAAATGGAATACAGAAATATAGGATGGGGGACAAGTGGCTGGATAGCAGTACATGCGAAAGGGATCTAGGAGTCTTCATAGACCACAAGCTGAACATGAGTCAGCAGTGTGATGCGGCAGCCAAGAAAGCCAATGCAATTCTCGGCTGCATCAATAGGAGTATGGTGTCTAGATCGAGGGAGGTACTGGTACCACTCTACTTTGCTTTGGTTAGACCTCATCTTGAATCCTGTGTCCAGTTCTGGGCACCCCAATTCAAGAAGGACATGGTCAAGCTGGAGCAAGTCCAGAGGAGGGCGACCAAAATGGTGAGAGGCCTGGAAGACATGCCCTATGAGGATAGACTTAGAGAGCTGGGTATATTTAGTCTGCAGAAGAGAAGGTTAAGAGGGGACATGATAGCCATGTTTAAATATTTGAAGGGGTGCCATGTAGAGGAAGGAGAGGGCTTGTTTTCTGCTGCTCCAGAGACCAGGACAAGGAGCAATGGATTCAAGCTGCAGGAAAGGAGATTCCACCTGAACCTCAGGAAGAACTTCCTGACGGTCAGGGCTGTCCGGCAGTGGAATATGCTGCCTCGGAGTGTAGTGGAGTCTCCTTCCTTGGAGGTTTTTAAGCAGAGGCTAGATGGTCATCTGTCGGGAATGCTTTGAGGGTGTTCCTGCATAGCAGGGGGTTGGACTGAATGGCCCGTGTGGTCTCTTCCAACTCTACATTTCTATGATTCTATGAATACTTCTGACAAAGAAGCTCCTTTTTACAGAGTCTTTTTACACTCATCCAGCCCCCTTTCTTCATTGTCTTCTGTCTAGCACGGAGTTTTTTAGCATCATGGGCACTGGGAAGTAATTGAGGGGGAGCTAAAGAAACACAGGCTGTTTAGCAGTGTATATCTGTAGTAAGCTTGAGTTGAAAAAGAATGGGATTCTGTTCCCGTCAATCCTACTGTAGCTGTGCTTGCCTCCACCCAAGAGGCAGCTGTCCCCAGGATGCCTTACTGAGCATGTTTGAACAGTAAAACAGAGAGAAAAGAGGAAATCAGATAAGCCTGCCTTAAGCTGTCCTCAAACATGTTGAAAAGCATAGATCTATGAGTTTGGCCATGAAAATGGAAATCATAAGAAAAGTAGAGACTGGTGAAAGAAAAGGTCATCTCTGGAAACATTTTAGAACAAGCCTTCAGGTGGTCCTTAGAAAGCTCAAGATGTTTTTGTTCACTTATGGAAGGCATACCTGACCTGATTGTTTCATTTCACATGTGTATATTGTTAGTTCTGAATAAAAAGTTTGCTGAAACATGTTGAACTGCTCTTCTTTTTTGAGGTATAGGAACCTATCCTTATTCATTCCATGTTATTTCTGTCTCTGTTACCAAATTTTCTGTTAAACAAGAAATGTTCAGGAACGCATCTGCTTTGTTAACTGAGGGGATAGTTACATATATAAAATGCTGTGTGCCACAAAATTATAGCTGAACTCATAACTGTGTGTTGTGGGACTATGCTGCTGTCATAACATCGCCTAATGTTTTTGCCATACGCAATCCTAAGATTTCCTTCTTTTTTTAAAAAAACAAACAGGTTTCGGGAGGAGTTTGAAGACATAGAACCACTTGGTACTGGTGGATATGGGAATGTTTTCAAGGCAAAACATAAAATTGATAATAAAATATATGCTGTCAAACGAGTCAAGCTTATAGAGTAAGTTATCCTGTACTTGCTTCTGTTGCTGTTTCCCACATAAATGTTAACTGTTTTGCATGAGATTATTTTCATCTGGTTCCAGCAGAATTAAGAGGCACTGATGGTTGACATTTCCATGTTCAGAAGAAGACAAAATGTATATTGAGTATTTAATGCTGAGACAGCTATGAAATACTAACATGTTATTATCTTTGGCTGGCTGGATGTGCATTATAACTATAGTGTTAGCTCATAATCTTGTGTATAAAATTTATATCTTGTGTATAAAAACAAATGGTGATGACTTCATGATCAGCAGACAAAAGTATACAGGAAGATTATGAAAAATGTTAGTGCAGTCATGCATTATTTGTGCTTAAGTCCCTCTTTGTGTGTACCTGTACTGATGTCTGTTGTTGGTTCCTTTGCACCTCCATCCAAAACATGTATTGTGTAAAATGTTCTGATCTGGTGTATTTTTGGTTTTCTTGATTCTTGAGTATTGATCTTCTGTCAGCTGAAGGTAGCCAGCGGAAAAAGTCAAGGGCCATTTCCGCACTAGACTGTTATAGTGCTATTATTCCACTTTCAAAATTCTATGGAATCCTGGGGTTTGCAGTTTAGGGAGGTGCCCCTCCCTAAACTGCAAACCCCAGGATTCCATAGGATGTTGAAAGTGGAATAATAGGACTATAACAGTCTAGTGTGGAAATGGCCAAGCTATTCTGGAGTTTTTGTGATTTCTGTATGCTGGAGGGATTTTTTTAAATTATGTCCCTGACATAATGAGGATACCTAATGTAAACATTTCCCTAACATTTCTGACACTGTTTTTTCAACATGCATTCCAAAAGAAAAACTTGATGGGGAGAAATATGATCTAATAACATTTCCAGTACCTTTACAGTGAAACATGCATCCTAATTAATCTTAGAAACAACTGATTGTGGAAATTATTGTTCTTTTCTGTAGGATATCTTTTCTGAATATTTGTAACAAAGTCTTTTTCTCCCTTTCTCTAACAGAGGGAAAGAAGAGAAGACGAAGAAAGAAGTACAAGCTTTAGCAATCCTTGTCCATGAAAACATTGTTCAGTATTTTGGCTGTTGGATTGGGGAAGATATTTTTTTGACTCAAGATAGTATAAGTGATAGCAGGTAATTTTGCTCCATAGTCAGTAGGTTTCTGAGGTGTCAGTATTTCATTCTTGATCACAAACCCCCTTCTTTATCTCTGCTACTAACATGCTCATGTAGGTGCACAAAGCTGATGCTTTTTGACCAGAGAAAGTGTGACTGCTTGCAGTATCAAGTCTTGGATTGACCATCTGGGTCACATGCGTGATGGTGGACATCTAATATAGAGTGAAATACAGCATAGTAGTGGAAGTAGGAAACTGTGGCAAGTTTGCATCATGGGAAGTAGCAGAGGGAGGTGTCCTTTGCATATCACAGCTATTAATTATTTGTGTGATTCACCCCAACACTAAGGACAAGCTGGAGAAATCTTTGCATTGGGAGGGAGTGCATGATACCATTGTAGAATATGTCTGATCATGTGCGGTCTGTCAGAAAGTAGGAAAACCCAAATCTCTGCTCCAACCATTTCTTGTCATAGAGGTTCCATTCCAGTGCATAGTAGTGGACATCTTCAGGCCTTTCCCTCTAGAGAGGAAGCAGAATATACTCACATTTATGGATTTTGCCAGTAGATGGCCTGAAGCTGTAGCCATGGGTGGGACATCAGCCAAAGTCATAGCACAGTGGCATGATCACAGTTCATGAAAGAGAGAGATAAGAGAACAATCTGCTGTATTTGAGGGTCTCTTTAAGGTGTTGATAGAGCACCTTTTCCCAAACAGGAAGTGACAACTTGGAAAAAAGGGCTTGACTGGGCTTAGAAAAGTTGAGCCTCAGCTCCAGCAAAATGGCTAAAAGTATCCCCACAGGCTTTGTGGGGCACTACTAGCCATTTTTAGAAGCAATTTGTGACCCCCAAGTTTCATGTTGGGGGGTGAAAATGAGGAACAGTCCTTCGGGGTCCAAGGGGGCAGTGCAGAAGCAGTGAATTTGCTAAATCGTGCCCATTCTTGTTTGATATATGTTATCTGCTCACTCCAAATGACTCTCCAGTTTGCATCCTGCACAACATCTCTTCTTTATCACCATGAATGTGCCAAAAGTATATCTGCAAAGTTCTTTTAAATTGAAAAAAGCCATATTTCTTGATTAAGGAAAATACAGATTTTTTTTCCAGAAATTTTAAAGCTCTGGATTGTTTTTCCAGGTTTTTTTGTGGGGGTGGTGGTAGTAGAGAAATAGAGATGTTTGAAAACTTGGGAAAAATGGTATTAGCCTGCTTGACAGTTTGTAATTCTGCTTGTTTTTGTAGGGACATAACATGTATTTTGTTTACCTTGGTTAAGCATAAACTTCTCATGTTCAATATATTAAAAGTTTATTCAGAGAGTAATTAGAAATTGACATATTTTAATTTTTATTTTTTTGTTACAAATGGAACTACAAGTTACAAGAGAGTAGGTATCAATATCTTCTCTTAAGTAGTTTATTGTTCTAAAAGGAAATATTAATAATTTATTTTTTCCCCAAATTTTCTAATTTTGAGGAAGGAAACAAAGGTTTTAGGAAGATTCTCCCCTCTAGAATTCTTCCCTTTTACCCACAGACTTTCACTTCACCACAGAAATAAAACTTTTTGCTATCTCAGGGTAAGTTATTATTTTGTGATTAATTTAAATAAATGTTGAGCCACTTATAATAAGGCAAAGATTAGTTAATTTGATGAAGAAATAAGATTGTAGAGTGTCAGCTAGGAAATCTTTACTTCATAGCTGGTTTTACAGAAGCCCCCATGGATGTCTTCCCCTTTACAATATAATACGTGCCTGGTTGTTACTGAACTGCTGTAAAGATTACTGAGATGTTACCCCAAAACATGGGTGACTCTGGGTTCTACCAGTGATGCCACTGCTTCCCTGAGACAGTGGGGAATATTAGATCAAAGAGGAGGCCTGCAAGAGGGGAGTAACCTTACGAGATCTTTTACACCTACGTCTCAGGAAATGGGTGCAGTTGATGCACAGGCTTTAAATGTGTGAAAGCACTCCTGGCTAACGCAACAACCTGGGCTTCCAGGTTCAAGGCTGAATCCAAGATACATCCAAAAAGTGAATCTTAGTCTACAGGGAGAGTCTAATCCCATCTAGCACAGACTGAATCCCTATTTCCTAATCCACTTTCCTACTGACCAGGAATACCTCTTGTCTGGATTATGTTACAGTTTGTTTGCCCTCATCCCATTCATTACTAATAGTAGACAATGGTTTAGGACAGTATCTTACAATCACTTTTAGTCGTTGATGCAAGGGTACTTGATTAATTTACAAAAATACTACTTTGTGCTAAACTGAACAGTTTGGCAGCAGTTCAGATTAAGAAATGCGTATGTTCTGCTGGTCAATTTAGAACTACAGTCAAAACTCTGTTAGAAATACAACTGTTGCTGAATTCTTGTATAAGTAATTGATGCTAAATATGTCAAGGTGTTGTTCTCAGCCAGCATTTTCATAACGAAATTGTGTAGTTCTTTCTTTCTCCTTTAATACTATAATCTGTCCTTATTTCAAATTTTCAACAGGTCAGGGCGAGCTGGTGTGCACAATTGCCTCTTCATACTTATGGACTATTGCGAAAAGGGAACCCTGGCAGATTGGATTTGTCAAGAGGGAGGGAAAGAAAGCTATAATGAAGACGTTCTAATAAAATTTCAGCAAATGGTGAATGGAGTGGAGTATATTCATAATAAAAACTACATTCATAGAGACCTCAAGGTATATGAACTCAATAATTACATACTTCATGTTCTCAGTGATAATATGTAAATATAGGTGGATTGATGCCCACCAGAGTGGGAGAGGCAGAGGGTAGGACACCAAAGTAGGGGGTCAGCAGGCTACATCCACACTGCTGTTCTATTACTATACTCTCATACATGCCTACCTAATCACATTAATTTACTGAAAGACATGCAAAACCACTCTATCCATTTATTCAAACAGACATTTCTCCCCACCTTCATCCATAATTCTCACATGCATATACCAACATACCCCATCCATCTACATATAGTTTTTTCTCAAAAGAACCTTATGATGTTGGGCTTTGTTTTTTGCCAGTATACTTTTCTCAGCTAGCCACGGCTGTTTTCAGAATGTAGACAATAGCAAATGGCCCTCTACAGAATAGCTGGAAGGAAGCTACTATATTTGGCTGTTCTTTTTTAGTAGCCAAGCCAAAAACTGTTTTTGTCCTCAAGTTGTCTCTGATATCTTGCTATGCCTTCATAGCAAAGTTTCACTGAGACAGTGCCCAAAGGGCAGCTTTCCTTTTTAAGAGTGAAACTTTTAAGAAATCTGGATATGCCATTTAAATGCTGGTTCCTCCCTTAATTTATCTTCCCCATCATGCTGCCTAAGCTGATCATTTCACCTTCTTGCATGGCAGGTCTACTCTGGCCCGGAACCATCCCCATCACCAGTTTTTTGATGGAAAGATGCAACACGTGTAAACTGAAATATGTGCTTTTTTTGTGACTCTCCTATCTCTAACACTTGCTTCCTTTTGGGTCCAGGAAGCATTGTTTTCTTTCTAGAGAAAGGGAGACCTCTCTCTTCAGCCCTGAGATTACTTCTTGCCATCATTGTGGGCATACATACTTCAGTAGCTCTTCCACTGCATGACAAGTGAAAAGAGAACTGAAGACAAACATGAGGAGAATGGGATAGAAAGACACGCACACACACCTGAATTTGGCTTATCTTGGCACACATTGGTGGGCCATTCAGTAGTGCAAACCAGCTGTCCCCTCATATTGTAGTCACTTTCTGGAATGGATCCAGCAAACTTTCCCTCTCACAAGGCCATAAATAAACGTGAGCCTACAGATTAAGGAGTCACTTAGCATTGGGTAAATGTAAGTATAGGTATCTTTTTAATCAAAGGCTTCTTAGTCTTAAGATTTTGGGTGCAATAGGGACCTCCCAGTTCTTGAGTTACTCTCCTGAGTGCTTCCAGCCAGTGTCATGCAGTATTCCCCTTCCACATTTCCTGCTGGGAGAAGGCAAATAGTTGAGCATCCCTGCTTGGGGCTCACTTTGAGCTTTTTCTTGTAGTGGTATCTTATTTTCTCCACAGCTTTCCTGTTCCAAAGCATGAAAGGCTATCAACCTTTCATCATTGGCTGCTAGTCGTATTTGCAGAATTGTACAATGCTTGACCCGGTGAATAGATTTATTAAAAGTTTGACATTTTTAGGCTTTCAGATGGGAAGCTAGTATGAGGTCCCCTTTGGAATATGAAGTGTAGGATAGAAATAAAAAGGAAAAAAATTATAAAATAAGCTGAGGGGATGTACATTCTCCAGGATAGCTATACTTTTGAACTGGCCTAAGCAGATTCAGAATAATGTTAATAGTTTGTATGTCTGAATATGGAATAGTTGCGTTCACTTTGTCTTTTGTGTTTTGCTTCCACAGCCTTTAAATATATTCATATCTAGAGATGATAAAGTAAAAATAGGGGATTTTGGACTGGTAACATCAGAACTCTCAGAACAACGGACGCAAGACAGGGGAACAAGACTGTATATGGCCCCTGAACAGGTAATTCTCATGCCTGAGCCACATGCATATATTGACACGTATTAAAATCATACAGCTGGAAGAGATCACAAGGGCCATTGAGTCCAACCCCCTGCCATGCAGGAATACACCATCAAAGCATTTCTAACAGATATTCATCCAGCCTCTGTTTAAAAACCTCAAGGAGACTCCACCACACTCTAAGGCAGCATATTCTGCTGTCAGCCTGCTCTTACTGTCAGGAAGTTCTTCCTGATGTTTAGATGGAATCTTTTTTCCTGTTGTTTGAAGCTATTGCTCTGTGTCCTAGTCTCTGGAACAGCAGAAAACAAGCTCATTCAATCTTCCATGTGACATCCCTTCGAATATTTAAACGTAGCCATCATGTCCCCTCTTAACCTTCACTTCTCCAGGCTAAACATACCCAGCTCCTTAAGCTGCTCCTTATAGGGCATGGTTTTTAGGTCTTCTACCGTTTTGGTGCACTCCTTTGGACACATTCCATCTTGTCAATATCCTTTCTGAACTGTGGTGCCCAGAATGGACACAGTATTCCAGGTGCAATCTGACCAGAGCAGAATAGAATGGCTCTGTCACTTCCCTTGACCTAGACACTATATTCCTGTTGATGCAGCCCAGAATCACATTGGCTTTTTTAGCTGCCACGTCACACTGCTGATCTCATGTTCAGCTTGTGGTCTGTTAAGATTCCTATATCCCTTTCACATGATCTGTGGTCAAGCCAGGTGTCACTCGTTCTGTATCTGTGCATTTCATTTTTTTTCTGCCCAGTACCTTGTACTTCTACCTGTTGAAATTCATTTTGTTAGTTTTGGCCTAGTACTCTAATTTGTTAAGGCTGTTTTGAGTTCTGATCCTGCCCTTTGGTGTGTTAGTTACCCCTCCTAATTTGTTGTCATCTGCAACAAATGCCCTTATTCCCTCATCCAAATCCTTGATAAAGATGTTGAATAACACTGAAACCAGGAAGAACCCTCTGGCACCCCACTAGTCACTTCTCTCCAGGATGAACAGGAGCCATTAGTGAGCACCCTTTGGGTTTGGTTGGTCAACCAGTTACAAATCCATCTAACAACAGCATTATCTAACCCAGGTTTTACTGGCTTGTTTTCAAGAATACCATGAGGGACCCTATCAAAGGCCTTACTGAAGTCAAGATATGATTTATCCATAGCATTCCCTTGTAACAGTCTGGCATTACTTGTTTTTCAGAAACCTGTGTCAACTTTTGGTGATCTCTAGCGCTTACAGACTCTGTGTTTAATCTGTCCTGGAATCTTTCCTGATATTGCTGTCAGGCTGACTAGGTATTAATTGTTTGGGTCTTCTTTTTTTCCCTTTTTGAAGATGGGGACAATATTTGTCCTCCTCCAGTCTGGTGGAACTTGTCCCTGTGATAGTGCCTGCTTTTTCTTCTCACAGACTGGTATGGCAGCCCACTGCCACACCCCGGTCTGCTAAAGCATGCCACTTTATACAGCTCTGGCCTTCCCTTTAAAACACCACCTTTGTATAAAAAAGGTACAGCCTTTCAGTTGTTATTTAGGATGATTTACTGATCTATGGTAGCATGTTTCTGTTTGCTTAGAACTACTGAAAAGTATTCAGCCAAGTCAAAATTTATAAAAATACTCTATAATCTTTATTAAAACGACAAACAGAGTAAAGTATTAGTTTCATATGTATGTCCAAGCTTAAACAGATCTTGAGAATGAGTTATATGAGAATGCTTTTCTTATATCTTTATATTAGCATAAAGGCACTGGTCTCTGTCATACGCAGCCCTCTGGCTACCCGTTTGCCAAAGGCTCTTTTCCCATGTTTAGGTCACTCTCTGACTAGATTCTAAAGTGGGTTGATTTTTCTTTTGCCCTTTCTCTCTTGGCTTTCTCTGAGAAAACACACGCCTCTAATTCAACACTCCTTGATCGAATGAAAACTTCTCTGGCTGAAAGATTCACCCTTAGCCTTTTTCCCCTGAAGTTTGACTACCAGACCAATTCAGTGTGCCTGCTATTTATACATTTTTCCTCACAGGCCTCCAACCCCTCCCTCACATTAATGAGCTGGGTTTCTCTCTGGAGTGGAGTGGCCATTCTGATTGCATAGCAACCTGTGCTGAGTGGTTTCTACCATTCAGAATGTCTACTGCCCTAGGGTCCATCACACCCCTGTGTTACCCTGTAGATTGGGGGTCCTGAGAGGGCGCCCAAATACCAAAACAAACAAGCAAAGTTGGGGAAATTAGCTGGAGCACTCTCTTTGACTAGCGAGAGGCAGGGCAACGCAGTGGGGTCTTTTATCCTATGTATACCCATTCAGGTCAGTGAGGAGGCAAGCAATTTCAAAGTATTAGCAGGATTTATTAAGCAAGTAAAATAATAAACACAAACATACTCCTAACTAAGAGAGGAGAAGAGAGAAAGAGGTCGGGGGAAATAAGCAATACGCCACCAGTCCGAAGTCCTGGAGCAGCCAATTGAAGGTGAAGAAACCTGGCGTAGAGACCAAGGGGAATCTGAAGGGCCATGTGGCAGCAAGGCAGTCCAGCAAGAGTTCCGGACGGGTTGAGTGATTTCAGCTCAGTGATTTCAGCAAGGTCCAACGAGAGTACCAAAAAGCTCTCAAAACGGGGCATTTTTATAGGGAGAGAAACGACCGCAGGCTAGGCTAGTTTCGGGTGAGAACAGTGACTTTTGGGCTGGAGACAAAGCCTCCAAAAGGTCAGAATTTACATGATGGAATTGTGAACCGAATTGACAATGGTATAGCCGGTATGCAGATGGGCTAGCCCAGCCGTTAAGTGGCTAGCTCGCCAAGGTGTCCTCTCGGGCTGAGAGTCCTTTTGTTTTACTGTGCATTTTTGATTGGGGTGTCTGTATCAGCAGTCTCCCCTGAAGTGGAACTGGCTATCTCTGGAATTTAAATGGAAAACAAGTATCCCCCATGCCTAGCACAGCGCTTGTCCGGCGAGGCCTTTAAAAACACGTGGCTGAGGGCAAAGCAAGGCCGAATTATGATATCAAAATGATATCTATATCTCACCAAAACTAGGCCAGTTTGCGGTGGTAACACCTGTTCTTGAAGAATTCTCAAATATTGCCAATGGTTCTGAGATTACTTTTGCCAGTTTTTTTTTAATACCCTTGGATATAATTCATCTGGCTCTGGAGACTTGAATTCATTTAGATTAGCCAGCTATTCCTGTACTATCTCTTTACCTACAGTATTCCACATTTTCCCTAGCAAATCATCTGCTCCATTTTATCCAAGTACAGCATTCTTTTGAGAGAAGACCAAGGTAAAGAAGATGTTGAGTAGTTCCGCCTTTTCTTTGTCCCCGTTAGCATTTCACCATCTTCTCCATGCAGTGGCCATACCATTTCCTTCTTTTTAATTTTGCTTTGGGCATAATCAAAGAAGCTCTCCTTACTGTTTTTAACCTCTCTAGCAGCCTGAGCTTGTTCTGCACTTTAGCTTTTCTGACGTTCTACCTACACTTGCTGGCTATTCGTTTGAATTCCTCTGTGGTGATTTCCCCCTTTTTCATTTCTTGTACATGTCCCTTTTAAATCTTACTCTGTTGAAAGTTTTTTAGACATCCACCCATTCTTTAGACCACTCCCGTTTTTCTTCCTCATTGGAATTGTTTGAAATTGTGCTTTCAGTGTCTCACTTTTAAGAAGCTTCCAACCATCATGAACTTTCTTGGGCCCGCTTTGCAATGCATTGTGGTTTGGAGTCAGGATCTCTAAATAACACGTACACACAATTATTGGTTAGATGTTCTCAGGATGATCCTTCTGGTGGCTATTTTATTTGTTTTTCTTAATCATTTAACTTTTTTCCTCAAAGGGCCTCAGTACTATTTTTGCCTCCTTCCATATTCTGTTACCACAACCATGCTGTGAGATACATCATGATGAAAGAAAACATGGTTGGCCCAGGGTCACTCAAGGAGCATAATTGCTGAATAGGGATTTATTTGAGAAAGAACTACTTCTATTCATGGTATAATTAGATTTTTAGATAAAAATGGCAAAATGTATTTTGAAGTTGGTAAGGCCTACAAGCTCTGCAAATGTTACATTTTTAAAAATTGGAAAAGAAAAAAGAGGATATTCTTAAAATGTAAGACAGTAGACCTAATGGGTTTGTGTTGCATTATCCACAGGTGTGGAGTAATTATGGAAAGGAAGTAGATGTCTTTTCACTTGGATTAATTTTGTTTGAAATGCTTTCCAGATTTCAAACTGGACATGAGAAGAGTACGGTAATTAATCATTTGCACGCATGTCTTTCTTACCCCCAAATGCATAGGAAATAGGTTTCCAGAAGTGAAGGCCCTACACATTTGAGATGAATGTAAGAGGCATGATGAAGTGGCTTTTTAACGTGCATGTTTACTGATGAATATGTCCTAAGGAACTTGACTGAAGAGAGCTCTTGCAGCCATGTTTTCCCTACTTCCATACATAATATCACCAGAGGTCCTGAGAGAGGACCTCTGGTGATGATGATCTGTTCTGTTCATTTATTCTGTTCATCAGCAGACAGAGCACATGGGAAAATGTATGCTCTAGATCATTGCTGGGCAATTGTGATGGCTCTGAGGACAAGTTTTCTGCCCTGGGATGTTTTAGGGACTGTGCTGATGGCCAGAGTGCCCCCCCAAATAAAAAGTTTTGAGAAGTCCACTTCTGGTTTTGAAAACTGTTATTTATTTATTTCTGTTAAACAGTGCATAGGGAGAGACTGTCATGCAAGGCCCTGACAGACTACACAATTATAGATTACATAACCTATAGATTACGTAGATTACACTTTTAATTGGCAGGATTCCACCCTATGGGCTTCTAGGACTTGTAGTTTAGGAATGGATATTTAGAATTCTTAGCCAGAGAACTCTAGCATCTTACCAAACCCTAGAGTTCCACAGCAGCATTATAGTGGTATAATTGTACAGTGTTCATTTGCAATCGAAATACTTTTTTCTGGAGACTTCTAAAAGAGGGAATCCACAGTGGGGAGGCTGTCAGAAAAAATGCAGTCTGGAGAGTCAAGGGACACAAAAGCAACCTTGGATCTACTTTGTCCACCACTGCTCTAGACAACAGGATTAGTCCATCTCAGTTCCATGCTCCAGAGAGTAGAGCAACCTATGATATGAGATGGGTAAATTCCAAAATGGAAAAATGTTCTATTGGCATGGGAACGTTGGCATGGGAATGAGAATGTTTAGCCAAGAAGGAGTGGAGCTACTGGAGACCAGTTGATACCAGTGCCCTCAAGTCCCATCCCACTGAAGGAGCTCAGAAGGAAACCATGGCTGGTGGTATCAAAAGCCTCTGAGAGATAAGAACCAACAGGGATCCAGCAAGGGTTTCAGGGCTGTTATCGTATAGGGAAAGCATTCACTCACAGAGCTAATGAAATTGAATGTCTTTTAATAAAATATATAATAAAATATAAAAGATATTTGTACCACATTGAATATCTAAAGTTACTTCATTTTGCATAGCTGCCTTTCCTCCATTTTTTAAAAATGTTTTGAAAACTAGGTGTGAAGCTTGGGAGAGATAAAGATAATAAAACCTAAATGTTTGAACTGTTTATAATAAATGCCATGATACCCAGTGTTTAAAAAGAGTCTTTTTTATCCTCTGTGGAGTTCCCCTGAAGAGTAGTACTGTAATTGTTCCATTCCTCTATTGAGGAATTGAGGGGAACTGCATTATACATGCCCTTTGTTGCTCTTAGGGACATGGGGAAGAAACATTTTGTTTGAAATTTGAGAAATTGTGGAAGTTCACAGAATTTTGTTTACCCCAAGATTATGGGCTTCGAACTTAAATTGTTTGATCAGATGTATCATTAAGTGCCACTGCGTTTTTCTCCAGGAGATCCTGCAAGCTAAAGAAGGCAAACTTCCAGAAATATTCATTAAGAAGTTTCCAGGAGAGGTATGCTGCAATAAAGATTTTCATTGGTTATCGTATCCATATCCATTGCATTTAAAAAATAATAATCTTCTCTTTGTTTCTAGGCCCGCCTGATTAAGAAACTGCTTTCAGGTGAGCCATTGAAAAGGCCAACAGCACATGATATTTTGGAACTTCTAAAGAAGAAAGAGCTGTGCAGCCCGCATACGTATTAGCAAACATATGTCGAAACACAAAGGCAGTGTTTTGGTTCAGAGGTGGTTGTTGCTGATTTGTGAAATGTTACATGGATCAAAGTTTGACATGCCTGTGCACAATTACTTGGACAGTTTAAGTCTGGATTCCCCCTTTCTGTATGCCCAACAGTAGCCTTTGAGATCATCTAGGGATTTTTCCATTCAGGATATGCAGTACCCAGAAACTTTGGTTCAGGACACAATGCAGTGCTTCAGAAAGTGACCCACTTCAACTGGGATGGATTTGGAAGAGGTTTGCTTTGATTGTGTCCCTGAATAAGCTGAGTAGCAGAAATCTGAAGGTCTGCAGCTCCCATGGACTGTGATTGGAAATTTAATAAGTAGCTTAACCTGAAAGTAGTTTAAACTCTTTTTTGCTTGTTTCTGCAGATTGAAGTTAGGATGAGCACTAGCTCCCCCAGTGGCTATGCGTGCCAAATTGCAGACAAGTATGTGCAAGGGATTGTGTCCTACAATCATAGAGTTGGACTAGACCGCAGGGGCCTTCCAGTCCAACACCCTGCTATGCAGGAACACACATCAAACACACACACACCAACAGATGGCCATCCAGCCTCTGCTTAAAAACCTGCAAAGAAGGAGACTCCGAGGCAGCATATTCCACTGCTGGACAGCTCTGAATGTCAGGAAGTCCTTTCAAAGCCTACATGAAACTTCATCCAGAATCAGGTTGGGTTTTGCTGTATTTCACTAGGATGCTTGCATACCCTTGGGAAGCAGCAGAACCAATTCAAAGGGGCATGGTTGGGTTCTGACTTTGGTATTCCTCTGGATCCAAACTATATGTCTCAGAGAAGAGAAACTTCTGTGTTATCAGTGGCTTAAATAAGAGGCAATCTCAGTGATGCCTTCCACCTATGGGATTTTCTTGCATTGGAAATCTCTCTGAACCTTGTAATGGGTCATCTCTTGGACTTGCTTATTAGACAGTAATTAAGGGAAACCTAAAGCTGTAGGTTAGGGGCGAGGTTAAAAATACCATTTTTATACTGGTTTCTCATACTGCTATATTTAGTTAGTTTAAAAGGTCACATAAATAAATTGGAATGATCTCAAAATAATGCTAGATAGGACATGGTGGGAGAGGTCTTTAGTGGGGTTTGGAAAATTAACTGGACTATTGGTAGTCCCCACATGCCAAAATAACTGTTTTCTAGATAATGAACCACAGCCTCTTTGGTGTTCTCTCAATATACAGTAATCAATACAATCTGAGAGAAAGTCCACTGACTAGAAAGATACAGTGTTTTCAATTATGTAAATAAGGGAAGAAAAAAATAGATACATGGGTTTTCCTCCTTAATGTGTATCAATATATTGGGCACTATCCTTCTGTTTCCATGATTACAACCACTCATTTTTATTCCTGATAGTTTGATGCACAGTCTAGCTAAACTCTGAAACAGAGCCTTTGTTTTGCATTGCATGAGGCTTGTAAAGTGTGCTGAGTTGTCCTAATTAATTACTGGCTTGGGTCAAGTGGTATTACAGCTGAGTGCTGATTTGGGATTTATGCTGCAAAATTTAAGTTTCAGTGTACTCTAGTTGAACGTGGCAGAGACCAAAGTCTGGTTCAAGGAAGTTATGTCAGTTGTCCAAAATTCTTCCTTTCTGTAGTTTAATAATGCATTTTCAAATGGGCTGCTTATGTACCAGGAGACTGTCATTTTATCTTATTCCACAAAACTGCTTGTATCTAATGAACCAACTCACAAAAGGATGAGGATTTTGCAGCATAAAATGGTTGGCATAAACTGCACAGACATCCTCCCCTCTGGAAGAGGAGACTGACATATATATTTTCCACTCCACTTCCAATTCACCATTCCTCTGAAGATGCCAGCCACAGATGCAGGCGAAACGTCAGGAGAAAATACAACCAGAACAACGTCTCAAAGCCCGAAAAACCTACAACAACCAATGCACAGGTATTGTTTAGGTTTTGGCTCCTGCTTAAGCAGAGCTGCTGCATTTTAAAAGGACTCTTCAGTGCATAGATTATGCATTTGTAAGTGTCAGCCACTTCATCTGTATTTGAAAAACTGGATGTTAATTTACCAGGCAAAATGCATGTATAAAATGTAAATGTATTCAAATTACTGATGTGAAAAGAACTAGGCACTAAACAATTAAATATTTGAGAAAAACACCTTTAAGTCATCAATGAAAACTTAAAATCATTTCAAATCATTGCTGTAACATACCCAAAATATCAAGAGTGGTCAGTTTGGTCAGTAGCAAAATGCTCCATCAGTGTTTATTCTGAAGAAAGGTCTAATGAGTTCAGTAGAATTTACTCCCAGATTTCAGCACAGATGTCCCATTAACTGTTACTTAGGACCTCTCAAGCTCCACTGTCCTTTTTTCAATAGGACCATTACACTCTTGCCATAATGAACAAACGGAAGAATGTAGGTACACAGCTTCAAATGAGGCAGAATGGCAAAGTCCTCTCAGCTGCTGCTTGTGTGTGCGTGTGCGTATGCGTATTTATATTTTGAAAGAACGCATCACTTGCACATGTAACAGTTAACTGACTGCACAACTCCTGTTCATGACTCTCGTATTCTGCAGAAGCAGGGACAACTCACTTTATAGTCATACTTCCAAATGATCAGGAATTCAGCAAGTTCCAGTTTTAAATAAATAAAACAACTCAAAAATATGTTGGGAAATAAAAAGATGCAGTCTTCTAAATTAGTCCACAATCTCTGGAACGAAGATCCTGACATAATGTTAAACAGGCTTTTTGATGCTGTTTTGCTTCTTCAAAATGTTATTCATGATCTGCAAAAGTGTCTCCAGGGCAGTTTGAAGATAGATCTTCTTGATCTGTAAATTATAAAAAGTGCCAGAATAGATAGGTTACATTGATATTAAGGAGAATGAGCATTGTAAAGTAAAAAGGGTGACAAGTCCAAACAAACCAGTAAATGAAATAGAACAATTTGCTGAATTTCAGACACATTCCTTTTTCCATTTAAGTTCCACAGACCAAGAGCAGGAGCTTCCACTTATTATTCCACTTATTATGGCGAGCATCCTTACATGCAGCAAGAATAAGATCAAGATCTTCAAGGGTAATATCTGAAGTCTTTCTGCAAGCAATTTAAACAGAAAGCAAGCAACAGAGTTCATAAAGAACACTGGGATACAGTGTGGAGCAGCCTTATTCCCTCCCTGTATGCACCCCAAAAAACTGCTTGGGAAAGTTTTCGCAATGCTCCAAAGCAGATTAGGGGTATGAGGAAGAGGAAATCTCAGCTGGCAGAGGCTGTTCCCTCAGCAGCAGGACACAGCTGGGTTTCACCTTCTACGACAAATTTTAAAGATCTCTAAATGAGCAAAAGCAGTTAAGACACTGATGACTTCCTTTAAGAAAGGTTGATTTGAAGATGAAATTGGAACAAGAGGAACAGGATCTGGATTTTCTGGCCCATTGTGAGCCACCTTAGTGCTGAATTGGAGAAGGCAATTACACAACAAACTTTTATGTCCTGAAAGCTCTAGGTTATTAACCATTGCATCTGTCCTAGTTATCAAATGATAACTGTAACTAGATAACAATCCAGGCAGAAGAAGCTAGATTAATTTTAAAAGATTTACATCAACAGAACAACTGAGAAATATGATTGAATGATTACTACATCAGAATTTATTGTATTTAAAATGAAAAAGAGATTTATTGTTACCTTCATAGGCTGTACCACACCAGATGCAATAGAAATATTCTTTCCTTAGATATTCTGTCAAAATTTGTAACTTTTCTGGTTCCTGTTTTTGTTTTGTTTAAAAAAAACAGAATTACTGTACATACTAATATAAACCTTCACTTAAGCAAGTTAAGCAATCTGAGCAAGATGCGTATGACCTTAGATCTGGAAATGGGAATGTAAGCCAGAGTCCTGTTAGATCTTTACGCTGGAATAAATGCTGCTACACAAGTGGCTGCATTTTCTTGGATCTTGCATGCTCTCTTAAGTCAACCTAAACTGTTTTACAAACAACTGCATTGTCGTGAAGGTTCCGTAAGTGTGCTGGTTCTTACTGGTGAGTGAAGAGTTGGATTGACTCCTGCATAGTTTGTATGTGTATGACCATACTACTGTTTGTGCAATGGTGCAATCTAGCTACACCAGTGTAACATTATACTACGTAAGTGATGAACAGGATCTCAGCCATTTAATGTGTGTGATCCAGGCCATCCATGAGGCTTCTTGCTGGAAGAAGGAGGGGAGGTATTTTTGTTAATCCCCCTTTCCATTTGCAGTACTCCAAGGGATGCTCCAGGTTGCCTTCCCAGCTTCCTTCAGCAGGAAACGCCACTGGACTTTGGTTCCTTCTGCTCTTGGAAGGGCAAGTCTATGTCCAATCCTATGGAAATTAAAAAAAAATCTACAGCTTGAAAGATCTGCTTAACAATGAGATTTTAAAACAGGTCACACCGTACAGCACCCCATATCATCAACTACCACTACTAACTGAAGAGAACGTCTTCTAGTTTAGTCTTGATGAGTTTTGCAACTCGTCCATGAATTAACTGCCTGGTTTCTTGGTTCTTTGTCACCTTTTTATCTTTTAACTAGCACTAAATGATTTGTGCACACTTGTGGCTTCTCAGTCTTCACTGGGGAAAGCTTTTAATTCATTATTGAAGGGATGCAGAACTTTTTGAAGAAAAGAGGGCCATGTTCCTTCCAACCTTTCTACAGACTGGATGATGATGGATGAGGTCATGCCCCCAACATCATTTGGGCCTCCAGCTGAACTGCTAGCTGAGGGCTCAGTCAGGGACCTTCTCTGGCTAGCACCTCAGTACAAGATGTGGCTCTACTCTGCTTTTGCCTTCCCTGTGGGGACAAGGTGGAAGAGGTGTGAACAGCAACGAGTACTTTAGGAACTGACTGTCCTACTCACATGTCTTAGTTGGTACTTCAAATTGGCTACTCAATGACAGCTGGTTTCCTCTTTCGCCTTCCTTATGCGGAGAAAGGGAGGAGCAAAGTGACTATTTAGATGCTGGCTTTCAGAGCTTTCTGAAAGCAGACCTCAGGATGTTGGAACCATATCAGGCGTGGGCAACTTATGGCTCTGCAGGCGTTACTGGACCAAAACTCCCATAATCTCTCACCATTGGCTATTCCAACTAAGGATGAAGGGAGCTGCAATCCAGTAACATCTAGGGAGCTGCTTTGCCCACTGCTGTGCTACACTGGTAGCATTTACATGTTAAAAGGGCCCAGAGGAATGCAGCACACAATTGGTGAGTAGCCATGTTGCTGGAAAGGCATATGGCACTAAACAACTCAAAATCTGATGGAGGAAACAACAAGAATCTCAAGCACACTAGCTAGAATACTGGGGGTGAGGGTGGGAATTACCTCCTGGCTTAAATATTAAAGTGTTAAGTGAAATCAGAATAATTTACTTAAGCTTTCCAACAGGATATATGTTACTGAGATACAATCACATGCAACCAAATGTATTTTCACTCACCACTTTGATTTCAAGTGCTTAACCAATGTTAAAAGTTACTTTCTCCAGAGGATGTTACATGACCATCAAAAGTGGTGACATGAATCCAAAGTCAAACCAAAAGTCAGTCAGAACAACTCCTAAGGACAGCAATTTTTGAAAACAAAGCAAAAAGGAAAGGCAAGACCCATCAAAGAGAGATGAAGATGCAACTTCCCAGCTACTTTCTGTGTGATTTCATGAGCACAACAGAAAGCAGTCTTTATTCATTAATCTGGAACAGAGCAGTGTATGTCATGTGACAAAATACTGGCTAACAGGGAAACAGTTAATGGGCCTTCAAAATCTAGCAGAAGTGTCAGAGACAGTATTTCATGCAGCATTTTTTGAAAACTTTTGTTATCTCTGGATTCTCTACACATTTCCTTGGTTTATTCCTAGATAGCAAAAAGATACTATCAACACACAAAAATCTAGTAAAAAGCAACCACTATTTTATCACAAGGATGCCCGGTTAATCAAATCCTGCTTTTCTCTTTCCCTCCTCACTGGTAAGAACAAACACCTCCTGCATCACATTCAAGATACCTGAATAATGGAGGTTGAGAGAGGGTGGATGGAGGTACAAGGAAAGTGTACTGTCCTGCCAAACCTGTATTGTCATTAAACAGAACAGGACTACTAAAAAAATATAAAGGCCCTCTAAAGTGTGACTGACTCAGGAAAAAGAAAAAGGGCTCAAATACCTTGAGGAAACTGTCATGCACAGCCAGCCAGATAAGCTAGAAGAACTGATGGAGATGTTTGCTCAAGTGGAGACAAATAGAGAAAATCAAGGCCTGAAACAACTGTCATTGCTTAATCTATTGCCCTACCATCTTAATGACAGTGCTGCCAGTATCCAGAAGCTTAGAGGACCTAAGCTTTACCACAGAATTCACCTGGAGATAATCTCTCTATACTGGTAAAGGCAAAACTGATTTGCAATCAACATCCTCACATCCATTGCTTATTTTGTGACATACATTCAATTAATGACAGCAACTATTTTCTGATTTTTAAAAAATGTCTTGTACTGAAGATAGTCTTTTTTTTTTAAGCAGGGGTCCCACACACCCACTGCTTATTTTACAGTAAAAATTTAGCACTGAATCAGCAGCACAGCAAATGGCTACATCTGATGTTGGACTCCAGGCCCATTAAAACTACCACCTCTATTTAGAGTTACACCCAAAGTGGGCCATAGTGTTACCAGATGCAATGACAAGTTGAGTGTAATGTTGTAAATTTATTTATGGTTTATTTATTTAAATTTATTTATAAGTGACATCAAGGACACAGATTTCAAAGGGGAGGCACTTCACCTTACAGAAAAGTGCAAAATCAAAATACTATTATTTTCAGTAGTCTCTGTTACCACATCACAAAATGCTTCCCTTGCAGTTTCCTTGTTCTGTGAATGCCATTTAGAGAAAGCTCTACAAACATAGACCATAAATAGATATTTGATGCACTATCTATTTAGCCTAATTGCTCTAACAGTAATAGGAAAAGAAAATATATGCCCTAGAGTAGTTCTTAAGGTTTTTGCCACAGAAAGCCACAATAAATAACACACTCACAATACCTTCATGGGATCTACCACCCATTAAACTTCCTTAGTGAACAGAAAGAATAGTGCACAGCCTGGAAATAAGCAGAATAGAAGGAACAGAGAGGGAAAGGATCTGAGGAGTACAACCAAAAATGGAGCACCAAGTTGGATGCTATTCTGATGTAAAGCTTAGAAAAGTTACATTTTTGGGACTACAATTCCAGAATTCTCCAGCCAGCAGAGCTCTGATGTGGACTCAGGGCTGGCGGTGGAAGGGTACTTGTTTCAGAAGGTAACAGCAAACAGATGTGAGAGACCACCTTAACACAGGAGATCCAAGCACGCATTGGATGGAAGATGAAAAGAGCCAGGGCAGAAAGGGCACAGTACTATTTGGCATTACAGATTTATGATGTTTACCCATGTGTCATCTGGTTTAGTGATTGTTGTGGATCACTACCAAGTGGAACTATCAGCCAGCCATCTGCATAACCAGAGTTGCTTAAAACTGCATTGGGAGAAAGACTTACTTTGTGTTCTTCTTCTTCTTCCTCCTCCTCATCTTCCTCCGCATCTTCTTTTTCATCTTTTGATTTTATCCAGTACCAAATCTCTTTGGGGAGTTCAAGGCCCTTAAAGATGAAAATACAGAAAGAACTGACATTCTGTCTTGGCTGTTGCTTAGCAATTTGGTAACAGAAAAAATATGTTCATTTCATTTAACATTTTAAAAACACTAAAATTGTAAAATAGTATTGTCTAAATAGCCTAAATGGACCAGATCCCATCTGATCTTGGAAGGTAAGCAGGGTTAGTACTTGGGTAAAAGAATGTCAACAAATACCAGGTGCTGTAGGCTACATTTCTGAGGAAGGAACTCGCAAAACCACCTCTGAATACTCCTTGTCTGAGAAATCCCTATGTAATTGCGATCACCATAAGCTGACAGGCAACTTGAAGGTGTGCATGCACATATGTGCATGCACACACAGACACACAAAATAGCAAAATACTGTCTAGAAAAATCAGCACCACGTCTACATTGCATACAGTTCTTAGGCAATAACATAATCTTATAAACTGCCACCTGCTTACTTATCAACGGCTCCAGAAGGCCTGTCAGGGCAGTGCTTGAGACCTGAATTTTTCTTCTTTCAGCCTACTGATTTGCCATAACTGGCTTACAATGGTGCATGAGACCAGACAGACGAAATATAATTTGTTGCAGTTTGTTAGCTTTTGCAGACTTACTTCCAAGACTGCAATACAACGCTACAAGGCACGGTACCCGTATGGAGTTCCAGGGCATCAAATACACAAAAACATTTTTAAAAAAAGGATGTAAATGTCCAGTCTTCTTATTCCCTACAGCAAGCAAAGCAAGCAATCTTTTTTTTTAATACAGTTCTAGGGCCTTTTCACACTACACTGTCATAGTGCTATTATTCTACTTTCAACTCCTGTGGAAATCTGGGGCTTGTAGAATCAAGGCCAAAGAGCTCTCTGGCTGAGAATTCTAAATGCCCTCCCTAAACTGCAAACCATAGGGTGCTGAATGTGGAATAATAGCACTATAACAGTGTAGTGCAAAAAGGCCTCAAGATAATAAGGATTATTTTAAATTATATTGAAAACTGCAGTTTCTCTGTGCAAAACAGTGCAGAAAATCAAGTTCTGCAAAGAAGATAATCAATCTTGTGCAAATAACTGCCACTGCTCTGGCTTCTGAGGGAAAGAATAGCAGCCAGGCATAGCACCATTGTGCCTTGATTCCAGCGGCTAGTGAAAGCCCACCCATCACACTAAGTGCCATTGCTGTGGCCTCTGAGGGAGAGAACAGCAGCCAGCATCTGCTGGATCTAATCCCTTCCCCTACTGGCCTTCTCTTTTCTTTATGTTTTGTGTCTTTTTAAATTGTCAGCCTGAGGGCAGGGACTTGTCTAACAAATTGTAAGTCACTCTGGGAGTCTTTTAGGCTGAAGGGCCGGCTATAAATGCTCTAATAGAATAAAATAAAAATACACATCTTCATCCAACACTTGTCTTTTACGCTACTGGAAAATGAATGCATATAGCACGAGCAAGTGAAAGTATCTAAAATTCCAAAGGCATTCACATAGGATTTGTAAACTCTGTGTAAGCTTCCCTTTAGTTTGTAAAAGGAGGAATTTCTAAAGAGGTTTAGGTTTTCTTAGAAAAGTTTTCTGAAGCGCTAAAAGCTGAAATTTGTCAAGGCCGAGTAATTTTTAAGTATTCTTTTACATCCCTAATTAAAGGTAGTTTTCAATGTAAACTTACTTTTTGCATATCTAACTGTTGGCAGGCTTTCTGACTTTTCTCGAGGTCCCGTTTTACTTGCAGTTGCTCTTGCTTTGTCTTCAGTCTCATTCTTTTAATCAAAAGAATAATAATAATAAGCATAACAGAGGGGTTATCACTTGTTCAGAATTAGTTGAAAAATAAAATACTTCCCAGGATTGAAACCAATGGGAAATTATATGCTGTTTGCTGCAAGGGCTTTAATGCTTTCCCCTGAAAATACCTCCTGTGAGAAGGCTGCAAGAACTCTTGTCATTAGAAGTGTTTTTTGTGCAAATAGAAACATTTTCTACTCATGAATGGCAGGGTGTGTGTGTTTGTGTGCAAGATAATTGTCTCTCACATACAATTTTATTCTCTGCCAGTACTTAGGAAGTAAAGGATTCTTTGAAGGAGAATCAAATGTCCTTGAATAATATAGGAATTGTACTTTAAGATGTTAAGTATAAATTAACCATTTTTATACTTTTTAAGAAGGCAAAGCAAAGGGATGTGCACACTGTCTCTCTCACCATGGTAAAAAGCTTGACTCTGCATGAGGAAATGAGTTTCATGAATATCAAGTCAGAATGGTCCAGTCCTTCTTGTGCATATGCAATGCCATTCCATTCACAGTCAGTGAATATGTCACCTTGCTGCATTAAGCGGGTGTGCTCCCTTCAAAGCTTTGGCTGCACAGATTATGAATAACATGAGTAAGCACAGTCTGTGCATCAAATGCCTGGTTGGAATGCTGAATACAATGAATTAAAGCATGGAAAGGTCTCCATTATGCCTGGATACAGTGGGATACAGTCAGTTCAGAAACTGTAAAAGCACTCAGAGTGAGCCTGAAAGAGAAGGCTACAATTCTAATTTATACCTATGTGGTGTCTCTCTATGCATGAAAGCATTGAAGTTACTATTGTTGGGAAGAATATCCATGCACAATATTCTCAAAGCATATTTAACTGGACTTCTCTTAGAAAAACTGTTAGAAAAATAACTCCCACTCTGCAAGTCAGCATTATCTGCATTTACAGCTCTAATGTTTAAATGTGCTTTGGGCCCCAGGCTGGAACTTCAGAGTTATGCATGATTTTTCCTTGTTGGATTAGCTACAAAATACTGCTCTAAAGAAGAGATAGACAACCTAACAGCAGACAATGGTAATCACTTACCATGAGCTGTGATGGCTGGGGCTGATAGGACTTGTAGTCTAAAACATTTGGGGGGCTTTGAATTGCCTACGTTTGCTTTACTGGTTAATCTACTCTATGGCAAATACATAGAAAGCTTTTTCCATATCAAGTCAGATGTCTGGATTTCAAAGAAACTAGCCTAACTGGAGATGCCAAGAGTTAAACCTGGGACTTTCTGCATGCAAAGTGTAGGCTGAACCACTGCACTGTCACCCTTCTCCTAAAAATACGGGTGCTATATGCAGGTTAAAGAATATGTCAAATTGTATAAATGGAGTCTTGCGCGTTACTTGAAGAGGTCAGCCGTCTGCTGTTCCGCTTGTTTTTTCATATGCATTTTTCTTCTATAGCTTTCCAGGTTTTCAGCAGCTTTCCGTTTTTTCACTTCTTCATGGCCAAGCCCACTCCTACCTGTTCCAAATTCAAAATACTACTTTAACAAGCTGATCTGTGCCACGATTGAACTATAAATATTAAAGAAGGTAGAACTGTCACAAACCTGTGGTAATGTTGAGAGGAATGGGCTCAACAATCCCTTTTCCTGCAGAAAATAAAAAGCATTCACAGTTGATGTGAAAACGTACTCATCACATGGTCCACATACTGTCTTACACTGGTTCTCTCTCAACTTTCACACACATCTCTTATCACAAATTTTTTTCTTTCTGGATCACTAAAATGACATTCACTAAGCAGATAATGGATCTAGTGGCTTGCCTTCTCTGAAACTTGGTCAAACACTTAAAACTCCTGTGGTTTTTCAACAATCTATCTGGATTTCCAGGTCTCTGTCAGCTCCTCTCAAAGAGGGTGTACTGCTTTGATCTTCACACACACACTTTTCAATTTGAAAACATCCTTTTTTGTTGATGTGATGCTCAAACAGGAATGGATTGTTCTTTCATCACATCAAGTGACTGCAATAAACTTTTCTAGGTACCAACAGAGCAACAGTTGTTTAATGTCTCATAAACTGGTTTACTGGTCAAATGCATTCTTCCTCTACTGGTACAGCAATAACTGATCAGTCCCTTCTCTAAGGCTGCCTCCAGCTTTCCCAGTATTCTAGCAGCTTCATCATTTTCAGAAAGTGGATTTTGTACAAACACAAGGTGCACACAGACCTATGTCTATGTCAGTGTGGGTAGCCTGCAGCCCTCCTTCTTGGACTGAAACTCCCATGATTCACTGATGCTGTGAGCTAGGGCTGATGAGAGCTGCAGCCCAGCAACATCTGGGGAATCACACATTCCCCACTTTATTTAAATTATAGAATACCAGATGCTACTACCATATTGCATTCACATCTTGAAAACTGCATGTTAGAAACTCACCACTCTTGCCAAGAGGCTGCCCAGTTTTGTAGCCCATCTTCTGAAGCATAGCAAAGCCCTTATTTTCATTTCCCAGGGCAATATTTAAAACAGTCTCACGTTGTTCTTTTTCCTGCTCTTTTATACTTTTCTGCCTACTTTTTTCATTGGCTTCTTTTTGTTTTTCTTCTTTCTTCAAGTTTTTTTTCACATGCCTTGGCAATGGCATTCCTGGCCTGATGTCCTGGCTGAGCAAAAGCATAGCATCAACAGGTTATACAGAGTATAAACTATAAATTCCTGACCAAAATAAGTTTTTACACACTTAGTAATAGGATTATTACATTTCTTTTGGTATATTGTTGACAATCTTGGTTTTGATACATCTATCTTGTGAGCATGAAAGCCAGTGCAGTGTAATGGTTTCAGCACTGGATTATGATTCTGAAGAACGGGATTCAAATCCCAACTCAGCCATGGAGAACCACTGGGTCACCTAGGGCAAGTTATACCTTCTCAGCTTTGGGGAAAGGTAAAAATAAACCCCCTCTGAACAGCTAATTCCTCAAGTCTGGAGCATGGAGTGTACAATGGCCTTTCATATGATGTTAACTCTTGCTTAATGCAGGAATCAAACCAGCATGCAACAGAAAGAAGAGCAACAAGAAAGGGCACAGTGCTTTTGCGCTGCCTCATACATCATACTTTGCAAAGACTTGGATGATTATCTAAAGGAAATCATAGTGTTTGTGGGCAAATGCTTTTTGTCTGCCTATTCCTTCACTTCTGAAGAATAATGTAATCTACTTCTGTGAAAGCAATGTGAAAATTAACTATTTAGGCAGTGTTCTCAATGAAGAAAAGGAAATTACACAAGAGAATGAAAAGTATTCAAATAGATGAACAGAAATGGAAAAGTTCAAACATATGAACGGGGATGGACAGGAGGGGAAGTAGAGGAAATGGACAAATCAGCAATGTGCTAAAAGTGCCAAGATATAATAAATGCATGTTTGTGAGATGTGTTTGAGGAGTAAGAACAGGATGATCCAATCCCAGATGTATACTAGGGATATACCAGTCTGAAGAATCCCATATTAGCACGACCTTTTATCAAAGTTTTCTCTGATACCTAGCATATTTACCAGGCAATAATGAGCTTAAGTATAGAAAAATAACTTACTTACTTAATATTAATAAAGGTATCAGACATGTAGTCTTCCTCTTCTTCATCCATGTTTTGTATCAATATTCGGCTCCAACTGTTTTGCCTATAAATGATGTTTTGTTAGCTTTTAGAATGGATTGAAACTAAAGCTTTCTCTGAATTTTTGCTTGAAAAAATTCACAGAATGTTAACTAGCCCAATAATACCCCATTAAGAACATGTTTTTACTGTAAGTCAGAAAACCTTCTGAACTGGATCTTGGTTTGAGGATTTTCTGATCCTTCAAATCCCCCTCCTAGCAATTTCTACTTTCTCATGCCATTCCCAAGCCTCATCAATTTTATATGGCAGAAAACTTTCTGCATCAGATTTGATACACAGGCATACTCTCCTGAGTTAAAGCTAATATTGATGCATTTGTTAGACTCTAGTCCACAAAAGTGTATTCCATAATAAATTTGTTAATCTTATTCTTATTCTATCCTTATTCTATTTTGTTATTCTATTTTGTTCTTATCCTATTTTGTTACAAGCGTTATTAGAATGTATTAAACAATCTGTGCAATCTACAACAATCTAGGCCACCCATTGAAAGAAATGAACAGATATAATTTGGAGTGTTTATTAACACTAAATTGTAACAAATAAAACATTAAAACAATTGCTGAAATTTTATAGCACTTTGGGTATGTGTGCAGTCATTTTCCACCTTTCAAGACAGGGTAAGTTTCAAAGCAGCAAACTGTTAAATCACCTCTGAATAGCGGTGGGGAGGAGGACTATAACTGCACTTACAGAGTGTGACTGGCAGCTCGGAGATTACACCCCAAACATCATGCAACTCAGCAACTGAGTAGCCAGCACAGTGTAGTGCAGTGGTTCTCAACTTGTGGGTCCCCAGATGTTTGTGGACTTCAGCTCCCAGAAGCCCCAGCCACTATGGTCAATGCTCAGGGCTTCTGGGAGCTGAAGTCCAAAAACATCTGGGGACCCACAGGTTGAGAACCACTGGTGTAGTGGTTTGTGCATCGGAGGACTCTGGAGACCAGGGCTTGAATACCTGCTGGGCCATGGAAAGCCACTGAGGGACCTTGGGCAAGTCATACACTCTCGGCCTCAGAGGAAGGCACAGGCAAACTCCCTCTGAAGAAATTCTGCCAAGAAATTCCCATGACAGGTTCGTCTTAGGGTCGCCCTATCTCAGAAACAACTTGAAGGCCCACGACCATAATAAATTCTACTAAATTCAGCAAGATTTACTGTTAAGCAAATACGATCACTGTTGAGGCTGGAGTCTTTCCAGTTTCCCAAATGTGACACTGTCCCTCATAACTCTCAGTATATTACTTGAACAAAGGGAAAGTCTTGTTGGATCACAGCAAAGACCAAACCACTCCAGCATCTCGTTTCCCAGAGCTATCAAATGAGATGGCCACAATCTAACTAATCTGCTCCGGCGACTGGCATTCAAAGCCCCCGATCCTGGAGGCACCACGAGCTGTTATTCCACTCACCTGCAACACCTGCCCAGCCGACTTCCGTACTTAACCCTCTACCGATGAAGACGCCGCTTACTTTCCGCACAACAGCCCGCTTGCTTCTCCCTTTCCAGTCGGCTCCGCCGTCGCGCATGCGTATCTGCTGTCGCCCCCGCTTCCTGGGTTACCAGCGCGCTTGCGCAGCAGCCGGTGCTTCCTCAGCTGGCTCGGAGGAAAGTCGGTTACACATCGTAGACGGGTATGGCGACGTCAGGTTGTTGTCCCTTTTTGTTAAGCGTCGCGATTGTCTGCAGCGGCAAGAACTGTCAGGAAAGGTCGGTCTGTGAGATGCAGGGTCTGTTTTCTACGAGGAAGAGTCACGGCGGGGAGGAATACGTGGGGAAACGAGCAGGGAGGGACGCTTAGGTGGGTCCCAGTGAGGAAGGGGGAGTGAAACACAGCTTCTACGGATGGGGAGCTGGGTCAAGTTAGGGCGGCGAGGGGGCTTCGCGATGAGACCTGCGAAGGAGAAGAGGCGGCGGCTTTGGCCATTTCTGCGCTAGCCCGTTACAGTGCTGTTACGCCACTTTCAGCATCCTATGGAATCCTGGGGTTTGCAACCTGGAGGCCCCTCCCTAAACTGCAAATCCCAGGATTCCATAGGATGTTGAAAGTGGCATAACAGCGCTGTAAGATGCTAGTGCGGAAGTGGCCTTTGTGTCTGTGTGGGTCTGCGCCCCTTTGGCTGCCGTTGTCACTGAGATGGCCGGGCCGTGAGATGGGACGTGGGAAGCTGCCGAGGTTGCTACCTCGAGTCAGCCCATACGAGCAGCGGCCTCTTCGAGATCCCTTTTTGGGAGGTTGAACCGCAGAGCCGGTGTGTGAGAGGCATCTGCTCCCTGCCGCTGAGCTATGGACCCTCCACGGGGACTGCTTGGGGCTCCATAGAGTTTAAGGACACGGCCGCGGTCCCTCCCACTCCCCTAACCTGCGGCTCTCTAGATGTTGTAAGACTCCAACTCCCGTCAGCCCTAGCTAGCACTACCGATTGTCAGCGTTGGTGGGAGCTGTAGTCCAGCAATCTGGAACGACTGCTGAGGAAAATCCAGGAAAGGAGGGCAAAGGCAGGTTTAGGATGGAATATTGTGGAAAGAAAAATAATCACCACAGGTGATTTAAATAGCGTTAACGTAAACAGTGAAGACATTGAAATAGTTCAAGATCTGTGGCTCATTCATTAATCATAGAGACTGCAGCCAAGATACCCAAAGAAGTCTATGACTTGGAAGGGAAGCTGTGAATGAACTAGACAATATCCTGAAGTGTAAAGATTTGTCTTTAAATACCAAAGACAGGATTCTCCGTTCAATTGTATTTCCAATTTCTATGTATGGTTGTGAAAGCTTGACAGTGAAGAGGGCTAATAGGAAGAGAATTCATCTGAGATGTGTTGCTGGAAGAGAGTTCTGTGATACGCTGGACTGCCAAAAGGTTAAATAAATGGGCCTAAAGCAAATCAGGCCTGAGCCCTCCCTGGAAGTCATGACTAAACTGAGACTGTCATACTTTGGACATATCGTGAGAAGACATGACTCACCAGAAAATACAAAAATGCTTGGTAAGGTGGAATGCAGTCGGAGAAGAGGAAGGCTACATTGGAGATGGATAAACTTGGTCAGGGAAGTCTGAGTTTGCAACCCTGAGCACGGCAGTTGATGGTTCCAGTTCCTATTTTGATGCTGTGTCACTGCTATGCATAAAATAAATCAAGGATAATGGATTAAAATAAAAAGTACTCAGAAGTTGTAATTGTTGTCTGACCATAACTTCTAAGCCTATATTTTTATGGCTGTGTTATGGTTTTGTATTGGTGTTATATTTGTACAAAATTGTTCCAGATAATCTGGATTACATTGTGTTACCACCACATGGCTTATGTGGTGCACATCTTCTCTTGTCACCTTTTTCATGTTAAATTGTATGTTCCTAACTGAAAAATTTTTGTGGATTAATTTTTCTATGGATTGTCAATATTTTGGGCATCAGATTATGCATTTGTGTGGTAGTTTCAATTGAAATTCAGTTGAATCCAAGAGATGACATTCAACTTGCTCTGGATGAGACTGCACTTATTTTGGGTGAGACTGATTGAGATTAATTCAGAATTTGGGAGTGCCTGTTAGATCTTTCCAAATTAGTGTGGAAACTCAAGTACTATATAAAATATCTTCCGCTTATTTAGTGGTAATGGCAATTTCATCCATTTTGGATAGAAATAACTTTACCACAGCTGTTGATGACCATGAGGATCTAGGCTTGATTAGTGCAGTGCATTCTCTTTTTATTTATCCTTTAGTAAATTAACTCTGGAAACTTCACTTGGTTCAGAATTTCCAAGCAGGCAAGCTGGAATTGACATGCATCTTGGCAATATGAAAACATCTTCACAGTCTTCTAATTTGTACCGTACTAGTTGTGGAATTCTTGTCTTTGTAACAGTTGACACCTAGATTCCTAGCTTTTAGGCACAAAATGAATGCAGTTTTTCTTTCCAGGACCCTCATGTGTGATAATTTAGTTCAGCATTCATTATTTTAGTTTGCCACTCATTGTTAATGCTTTTATTGCCATTTCATTACAATTTATATTGTTCTATTACTTTTTGAATATTTGAATTGGTGTTTTGATTCTTGCTACCTTCCGAGTCCCCTTGTTTTTATGCTGGATGTTTTAAATGAAAAAAGCCAACAAGAAACAGTAAATGTATTTCAGGTACAGATATTGAGAAAATAGTAAAAATTGGCAAAGCAAACAAGGCTGCTCACAGCAAAGGGATCTGGTAGTATTTCATTCCAGTTAGTATTATACTCCAGTGTGTTTATGTTAACAAGTCTATAAACCTATATTATTGGAGGGATTATGGGGTACTGAAATCTTATGTGCATATGTGGTGATAGTGTGATATAGTATGGTAGTTCTGGTCATACTGTAAGCATTACAGAATTTTCAGTAAGCAGAAGTATTACAAAATGAGACAAATTGCTTCAGAAACAGGCTTATTGTCTTTATTGGGAGATAATAATGGACTCAAATTAAGCATTGCTTTCTTTTTGGGGGAGCCTGGAAGTATGACTTAAAATTGACTTGAAAAAAGGGTTTTAAAAATTTACTTGAAAAATAGACAAATGAGCTTCGAATACTTATATTAATGGAAAAATAGACACAACAAGTTAAGCTAATTAGTCCCAAAAGTCCATAGTACTAATACCTCCTATGAGACTATAGCACTTCTTTAATACACACACAAATGCTTTTGTACAAGAATATATTATTCTGGTATGCTGTGGATCCCTGTGAAGAATGTCACAAGCTAGTTATGACAATACAGTTTTTTTTTAATTACTGATACCTGACTGGTTTCCTGTAATAGCTATAACTGCTGCCATCAATGATTGAGTTGTATATTATTTTTTATATTCCTCATTGAACCATACTTATGAATTTAACGCTATGTATTGTTGTTGTGTGCCTTCAAGTCATTTCCAACTTAAGCCAACTCTAAGGCAAACCTATCATGGGGTTTTCTGGGGCTGAGATATGCCCGAGGGCACCCATTGGGTTTTCATGGCCAAGTGGGGAATCAAAGAATCAAACCCTGGTCTCCAGGGTTGTAGTCCAATGCTCAGACCACTATGCAGCACGACTCTCAAGGCTATATATATATATTACACACACACACACACACACACACACACACACACTTAAAACCCTTCTTCCAGTACATACTTGTCAGAGTGCTGTGTTACCACCAACAGTAGTTCCATTCAGACACTTCAAACAGCAGCAGCATGGTGCAGAATTTTATAGGAGGTTTAGAAATTCTTGCCTTTTACAAAGATTGGCATTCCTTCAAAAGGTCATGTTTGCACATGGCCTCCATCTTAGTGACTACTCTCAAGTTAACACCTCAGAGAGACATTCTTCAGGCACCATATGTTATGTTTTCTGCACCCATCAAGAAATGTTGGTGGACCATGTAAAAGACAGAAATCATTAATATGCAACAGAACACGTGTCCCACATTATTGCTGCAAGCTGATGTGGTGATTGTGGTGGGAAGGCACGGTACAGGCACCTTCAGCCCTCTCTTTTACGCATCACATTTGACAGTTTGCCTGCCTAGTTACCTTCGTACCTCCCTTCTGTATGACCTCTTGAATCTGTTCTTTCCTGGATGCTGTCTCCCATGCCATTATCCCACTTCTCTATCTTATTGTCAACCTTTTTTTTCCCCTGCAATTGAGCATTCAAATAAACCATATGTCCTCCATTCTCAAAAAACTATATTGACATGCACTCTATATCTAATTGCTATAAGATTTCCTTTCTCCAGAATCCCAAAGCCTGCTGTTTACTTCCATTGTTTCAGCTCTCTCTTTTCAAACTCTTAATGCCTCTAATATGGCTTCTACCACCTACACTATACTGAGTGTCTTTCCATGGCAATCACTCATAGATTCATTGCCCTCTCAGTGGCTTTTGATACAGTCAATCAGTCTCTTTCTTTTATCACTTTAAGTTCTAAGTGTCAGTGGTTTTCTCCTGAGCTGGTTGTCTTCCAACCTGTTCCAAAGAGGAAGCTCTTCCTCTTTTTTCTGGTTTTTGCTGTCTACTGTCTGCATGCTTGGATAAACCTCATCACATTTCATGGCTTTTAGTGTTGATATGGTGATGACACATGGCTGTATGTTTTTATGAACTTTCTCCCTTCATCCAAACACCAAAGCTTGATTTTATTTATTTATTTATTTTTGTTTAAACCATTTATTTGTTGCCTCTTAGCTTACCAGAGCGCTCAAGATGATACATGATGGATAAATACATTTAAAATAATTTATAGATAAAAGCTTTTAAAAACCAAAAAAAATACTTTTTGATTTAAAACCAAACAGTTCTCTCATTTCTACCTACCTTTCCTCCCTGTTAGTCTATATTGAGTCTTTCACCTCCATATTCTGTCTTTCTCCCTTAATACCCTTTAACAGTATGACCTTTTCTCCAGTAAAAAATTTGGTTCAGGCCTGGCACCTTCCTTTGACTTTCTTTTGTCCAGTGTTATTACCCATAGCCATTGAAGAGTCTTCTTTTCCCAATAGTTTCTCTTTTCCCTTCAGTTTTGTACAGCCACTGTGCTACCCACTTCCTTACTATTGTCAAGTCGCTTGAACAATCACTCTTTCTGGAAAACCTTTGGAAAAATCTTTTGTAACTAAATTGAGGTAGATATAGTGAAGGAACCACATTTTTTTTTCCTGTTTATCCTGCTTCTATTCCTTCTCTCTTCCTCTGATCCCAACCCCACCCAATCTATCCCTATTTCCATTGTAGATTGTGATCTATTTGGGACCTGTCAAACCTGCCCTTTGTAACATGTGTGTAGACAGTTCTACAGAAATAAATAACAATGTACCAGTGCAGTTGCTTCATGTTATTTGTCCAACTGAGATAGTGCAAATGCCACTAAATAAATGATGAGTAGCTTGTAGACTGCTTCTAAGACTAAGGGTAAATAATGAAATCTGTTGTTTTATGGTATGTTCTTTCTGTTTCTGTATCAGGAAATAAATGCATCTGTAGCACAGCTGAATTTAGCCAACCATGGAGCTAGCTCACAGTTTGTTATTAAACGAAGAGGCTTTGGCTCAGATCACAGAAGCAAAGCGACCAGTTTTCATTTTTGAATGGCTGCGATTTCTTGACAAAGTCCTAGTAGCTGCGAACAAGGTATATTCTCCCTTTTGCTTTTATTTTTATGTTTGTTCTTTCAAGAATATAACCAGCTAACATTGCAAACAGTCAAGATATCTGAATCAGTTATATAAAATCTTTGAGCTGCCTTGTTGGCCTGTGACCAGCACAGTCTTATATACAGAAGTAAGTCCCATTTAGTATAACTCTTCTGCTCTGGGGCAGTGTGACTGGTACCAACCCATGGTGCAGCTCAATAATTGATGTTTTATACTTATTTCTTTGTTTTCACCTTATAAGCTAGTAATTTTGAAGTGAATAGCTTATTATGTTATGAGTTATAATTTCATTCTGAGTGAAATTGTATCAGTAGTTTTGGAAAAATGTCAAGTAAATGGGCTACTGGAGAAAACTAATATTGGCTTTTTTAATTGAATCATCAAATCTCATGATGCCAGGACATCTTCATGTAAAGTAAGATGACTCATGAGCAGTAAGTCAGCTTGTTGTCTTCATACTAACTAAAAATATCCTGCAGATTTCCTTCAAATACAAGTGAATAGCACTCAACTAAGAGAACTAAGCAATTCTATGTTGAGATGTAGTTATCAGAACAAACAAATCTGATTTTTTTTTAACAGACAGATGTAAAAGAAAAACAAAAAAAACTTGTTGAACAGTTAACTGGTCTTATCAGCAGTTCCCCTGGGCCACCTACCCGGAAATTACTTGCTAAGAATCTTGCTGCTCTGTACAGTATTGGAGACACCTTTACTGTATTTCAGACTCTTGATAAGTGCAATGACATTATCAAAAGTAAAGATGATACTGCTGCCTACCTACCCACCAAACTGTAAGTAATAGTTTACTATTACAAGGAGTATTGCAACAAGTAAGAAAATATCATGGAATAGTTATTCATTTTGAATAACAAAAGAATTTCCCCAACTGTAAATGATTATCCTTTGAAGATACACAATATGTGCTGTATTTCAAAATATTCTTAACATACTTACTGATAAATGACTGATATTTTGAAGCAACTATTGTATCTGATTCTTCTTGGTGCCTCACAAGACTTGTTCATTAGTAATATGATGGCGTTGAAGGAAGAGGGTAGATGAAAATAAGGGCACTGTTTTTTAAGGAAGGATATTTGCACACTGCAGCATACTGATTATTTGTAGTTTGTTCATTGAAATCAAGGGCACTCTCTAGGAAGTATCCAAAGAATTGTAGCATTAGTTTTAAATCATTGGTATCCACTCTGTGTACACTTAAAGGAGAAAAGATAAAACAGTGGCTAAAAATTAATTGTATTTAGTCCAACAGGCTTCAATAGAGCTCTTTTTTCCCTCATTCTACCCAACTTGAGTGTCCAGGAAGCACAAAGGAGGTCTCTGGGGATTGATTGTTCCCTGTTCACTTGTAACATTTCTACCTGATACTTTCTTTCCTGGACTCCCAGCCCCAGCATACAAGTTTGTATGTCGTATGCAGAGACAGCCAGATAACGTTATGAGAAGTGCACATAAACTACCCATTCTGCAGCTCACAGTGCATGCATGTATTTCTGTGTGTTTACATTGGGCAGCATGGCAGCAAAAATTGGGCTTCATGAAGCATAATGGGAACCCTTTATATACAAGTTATGTGCCGTTATTGGGTTGGACTGAGAACTTAATTATTCAAACAGGTTTACAGCAAAACACCTTCAGGAAAGAAAGACAAATAGTTACTCGACATAGTTTTGTGCATGTGTGTATGTGCCTTCAGGTCACCTGTTGACTAAGGTGACCTCATAAATTTCATAGGGTTTTCTTCAACAAGGAATACTCAGAGATTGTTTTGCGAGTACCTTCCTCTGAAATACAGCCTACTGTACCTCACATTCATTGGCAGGCTCCCATGCAAGTACTAACCAGGACTGACCCTGCTCAGCTTCCAAGATCAGATGAATCTGGTGCCTTTAGGATATTCAAGCCCAATGGCATAATTTTATCTTTGTCAAAATCACTCAGGGTTGTCTTTTAAGAACTATAGATTTGTATTAAATCCCATACTTTCAGGACTTGTTAGTGATCTTGTAATGTGTAAATTAAAAAAAGAAGCATTTTATTTAATTCATACAGGAAGCCCCCACCTTTTGATGCCCCATTATCTGAAAACTTGCTCTTTAGATGCTTCCAAATTAAGGTCAAGTGCCATTTCATAGAATTGATTTGATGACTGATTCTGTGATTTGATGCAGGTTCTGCTCTTTCATCAGTTCTCCTTCTCTACAATTATTCTTGCTGCCTTGGAACCGCTAGTATGTGTGTGCTGCTTACCAAGTGATCTGAGAAGGGGAAAAAAGGCACCAAGCCTGTTGAGAGACTTTGCGGGCAGTGCACGCACGCTCAGTTCCAAGTGAGCCTCCATGAGTTGTTCATGCTACCTACAGTACAGTACATGGGTTACACTTTTCAACCAATTCCATTTTCTGATTGCACTCCAGTCCCTAATCTGTCAGATAAGTGGGGGAAGCCTTTACATCTTGAAAAATACAGTGGACCCCCAATATCCCTTGGCATTTGGTTCCAGGATCTTGGGTGGATCTGTTCGATGTTCAAGTTCCATTGTATACAGTGGTGTAGTAAAATGGCATTCCTTATATAAAATGTTGAACAACTCAAAAGATTTGCTTTTTGGATTTTTTTAAAAAATATATTCAAACCATGATTGGTTGAAACCATGGATGCAGAACCCATGGATATGGAGAGTTGACTGTACTCTTAACATGTGCCAAACTATATTTGGTTAACAAGTTATGCCTACTTTGAAAGATGTGAGTAACACGTGCCACTTTGTGAGAGAAAGATGGGGTAAATCATGAGACTCAAAACTGTCACAAAACTATTTTAAAAGATCTGTTTTACATGTTACCTTATTTTTAATCCTTCTGAACTGTTGCCTATTCATTTCTAAAACATTCTCTGTAGCCAAAGCATAAGCTTTAATTCTCTGCTTGCCTGCCTGAGTTTTTGCACTGCATAAAACTGCCCATCCTTGCCTGAAGATATTTAGCCTTTAGCCTAATGCTTTGATTTACCTGCATGTTAGTCAGTGGAAAATGCTAATGATTATTTTGCCTTTCTGTAGCACTGCAGTGGCATGCGTTGGAGCCTTTTATGAAAAGATGGGGAGAATGCTGGGCAGTTCTTTTCCAGAAACAGTTAACAATCTATTAAAATCCTTGAAAAGTGCTGAGGTGAGTGAAAGTAGTGTTTAAAAATGTTTTGAGTATTTTCCACTTTTTGTCCATAGTTAACAGAAGTTATCTAATCTATAGCAGACAAGAGACATAAATTAAGTTCTTAGTGAAAGACTTTCGACGTTGTTTGTGGTTAATCTATTCTTTTTCATTTATATGACTGTATAGCCCAGATTCATAAATTATATTTGCTGTTACTGGTTTAATTGTGATAATTGGAGAAACTTAGTTGATTTAAACAAATTTTGCATTGTATTTTAGCATTTCTTTGTTATTCCCTATGTGGTTACTTTTTATTTCTTCACTTTAGAGATAATAATATGAGTTAACATTATTTACTCATCATCTTTACTAGTTCACGGATGATGTTATTTTTACACATTGCTGGGCTTATGTCTCAGCTCACAACCAAGTTCACATCATGATGCCTCTGCATCTCAGCTATATATGGTTGTCCTGTTTCCCATAGTAGCAGTAGAATGGGGGGGGGAATGGCTGTTGTGGAATTAGAACAATCAGGAGACACACCTGGCACTGGAAAGTGCTGGTTCACATAAACAGCAGTCTCATCTGAATCTTACAGCTTATAAAGTGATGGATTGAGTCATCACTTATTTTGATTTGTCCCATACTCTTCTACCTTTCAAAGTTAGATTTTGAATAGATAGGAACTTCATAACAAGTTGGATGTATTTATATTTATATTTTTTGGGGAGTCGGGGGAAGGATTTATTTGGCAAACATATTTTAATACATAAAGGCTCCCAAAAAAATGTTATAGCATGGACAGCATCCGGGCCATTTAGTATGACTGGGAAATGGGGTATAAAAGGTTTCCTTGCCCTCTGAGATCAGTTTTATTGGGATGTATGGGAGTTCACAGTGGGAGGGGAGATCCTGTCTCCTGATTATGTTTCTGGAAACAATTCTGATGATGGAAGCGGACTCTGGCCATTATGCTCACTTCAGAGGTAGACAATTTTTGTGAATGTGGGGGCCAATTTTTACCCCTCAGGGCCTACCACAGCTCATATGGCCCCAGAATATGGGTGGGTCAGGAGGAGACCAGCATTCACAAAAAGGGCTTGAGGGCATTTGCTGTAGCTTTTGGGCTGCACTTTACCCACTTTGGGGGCATTCTCAGTGTTTCTGTTTAATGCTTAGATGCCAAATTAGGAAGAATAGTGAATATCCGAGAGGACAGGAACAGGATTCAAAATGACCTTGACAAATTGGAGAACTGAGCCAAAACTAGCAAAATGAATTTCAGCAGAGATAAATATGAGATACTGCATCTAGGTGTGAAAAATGAAATTCAGAAATATAGAATGGGTAACACCTGGCTTAAAAGGAGTACATGTAAAAAAGATCTAGAGTTCTTAGTGGGCCACAAGCTAGCCATGAGTCAACAATATGATGTGGTGGCCAAAAAAAAGTAGTACAGCTCTGGGCTGCATCAACACTTCAGTGTCCAGATGAAGGAAAGTAGTATTGCCCCTGTATTTTGCTTTGGTCAGACCTCACCTGCAATACTGTGTCCAGTTCTAGACATCACAACTGAAAAAAGATATCAACAAGTGGGAATGAGGCCAGAGAAGAGTGGTCAAGATGATCAAAGGTCTTATGAGATGTGACTTAGGGATCTGGGTTGTGTTTGGCTTGAAGAAGAGAAGACGGAGAGGTGATGTGATAATCATCTTTAAATATCTGGAGGGATGTCATGAAGAAGATGGTACAAACTTGTATTTCTGCATGGCAGATGATTGGACTAGATGGCCCTTGTGGTCCTTTCCAACTCTAAGATTCTGTAACAATTGTTTTTATGATTAAAACCTTGAAGAAATAAGCATGTCTTTTCTTTATATTATAATCCACAATTATTAGTTTAGTTGTAAAAGCACAAAACAATTGTTTATAATTTCTCTTTCTCTCTCTTATTCTTCTATATTTTCACTGCATTTTATAGTCACAAGGCCGGAGTGAAATATTAATGAGTTTGCAGAAAGTCCTGAGTGGTCTGGGTGGTGCAGCAGCTTCTTGCCACCGTGATATTTACAAAAATGCTAGGTCTCTCCTTACGGACAGATCTATGGCTGTACGATGTGCAGTAGCAAAGGTAGGGCTTCTTTTCTATTACCTAGTGTAGGAACATAAGTTTCAGTTCACTGCAACCTTAATAGTCTTTAAAAGTAATATTTTGTAAATATTACTTTTATTTTGTAATATTTGGAGGCTATTATTGATGCTTAGGTCCAGCACTGCTCTGTTTTTTGCAACGCCAACTGCTGGGCGTGACATTGATCATTGTTGAAAAGTGTGACGTGTTCTGGTAATTGTCTTTTCTGTTCAACTGGTCTGAACCACAGACCACTTTTTATTTACTATTCTATATTCATATATTTAGTGCTAAACTTAGGATACAGACCTCATAAAGACTAATAAAGTGTTTGGAAAAGAATTGATATTCTCATTGGTTGTCTAAATTTGGTAATACCCATTGATTAATCCCAATTTTTTCCTGAAAGTATAAACACAAATTTTAGTGTACATTTTTCAAAAGATTTAAAGTGATTATGCCAGCCATGCGTAACTGAAGTGTTGTTTTTTTTTCTGTAGTGCTTACTGGAACTACAAAATGAAGCTGTATTTATGTGGACAGCAGAACTAGAGAATGTGGCAACTCTTTGTTTCAAGGCTCTGGAAAACTCAAATTATGGTGTGCGAGTTGCAGTATCCAAACTTTTGGGGACAGTTATGGCTACAGCACTGATACCGAAACAAGCAGCAGGTACTAAATACACAGTTTATATGTAACTATTACTCTGTGCTTTGATTTCATATTAATGTATATTCACATATGTTGAATGTATTTCTGTACGTTTGAACTGTGGAATAGAATTGGGAAGAGCTTTGTCTTCTAATTTTTTCCAGCTTGTTGAGATTAAATAATTCATCTGCAGTGGCAGACCTTGATCTGATATGACAGAAACACTCTGTGAATGATGAATGTAATTGTTTGTATCCTCCTGAAAATTCTGGAAGCTGTATTAAATGCTGGTTATCTTTGGAATTCCTTCCTGCAGGAGGCTAGGTTGACCCCCTCTTTGTTCCCTTTCTGCAAAAAAAAAAGCAAAAGCAAAAGCTGGGCCTTTGGTTGTTAACTGGTTGTTGCAGAAGAGTCTTTTAATAGGAACAACTTACTTTTATCTTCATTATTGTGTTTTAAACGATTGTGTTTTTAATAGAATCGCTTATTTAATTATTTTAAAATTTGTAAAATAATTTGTTACGGCTAGATATAACATAGCTTTTGTTTTATTCTACGCTATGGCCACCTTGGGTCCCATACTGGGAAAAAGGTAGGACAGTAATCAATCAATAAAGAAATCATGTAAATACCTTTATTACTGTAGCAAGGCATGGTACTTCTCAAAATGTCAGATCTAATAAAAGTACAAACAAAAGCTCTTTAAAAATATTCTGTTACATTATTATTTATCTCTTGAAGTGATGCGGCAGAATGTGAAGCGAGCTACTCTGGAAGAAGTCTTGGAACTCATGGCCACTGGCTTTCTTAGAGGGGGCTCTGGATTCTTAAAAAGTGGTGGTGAAATGTTAAAAGTAGGAGTATCTGTCAATCGAGAAGTGCGAGTTGGAGTTACTCAGGTATGTTTACCTTTTTAAAATGTTTATTTTACACTTGAACTGTTCTAACAACGTAGAATAGTTTACTTTTATTTTAGTAAGGATTGTTTGGCTAGCTGTTGTTTCATGGCTTTCTAGAAAATGTACCCTTTCTAATGTTTGTGTCTCTTGATTGAGCATGCTATAAATGTGCAGTTTTTCTGCACTCTTACATTTCCGTCTTAATATTATCCTTCCAATGAAATAAATGCAGAGGGAGATTTATATAATTGTGCAGCTCGTTCTGTCTGCCAAGTAGCTTGTGAATGTATCCTTCCCATACAGCTTCTATCATTTCAACCTCCTATTTACAATTCTCTTTTGTTCTTTCATCTCATTTTAGAAATGGTGATAATTTGTGGATTTTGAATTTGCAGGCCTATGTTGTCTTTGTCACAACACTAGGAGGTCAGTGGCTGGAACGGAATTTTGCTACTTTCTTGTCACATGTGCTGGATCTGGTTTCTCATCCTCGTGCAACTCAGACTCATGTAGAAGCTGTGTACTCTCGAAGATGTGTCTCTTTTATCCTAAGAGCAACTGTAGGCAGTTTATTGGGAGAGAAGGCACAGATTGCTGCTGCCAAAGATATTTGCCAGGCTATTGCTACACAGATGAAAGCAGTAGGTAAGAGTTGGAAATTAAGTGAATAGTGTTGTGATGAGATGTGATTATTTTTTGCTACAATTCCAACAATGCAGTGATGTGTTTCTGGGCTCTTCTATATGTCAGTACGTTATTTGACAACAGTAATCATCTGTAGTGTAAAGGGCAGGTATGAATAAAAATCTGCTGCTTTACAGTTGGCAGTGTGTGTTCACAGCATGGTGGTGAGGTGTTCAGTGAGGTGTGAAGTAAAATGGAACTATTCAGCATTTCAGGTGCCACATTCTACCTTATGGAATGACACTGTAAAGGAGGGACTGCAACTCTTAACTTCTGCAGATGTTGTTGGATTGCAGCTCACAGTATTGCTCACCATATGCTGTGCAGGCAGGGCTTATGAGAGTTGCAATCACAGGAGCATAGAAAGTTGCCTTATACTGAATCTCTTAGCCCATCTAGTTTAGTATTGTCTAACTGACAGTGGTTTTACAGGGTTTCAGGCAGGGTTTTTTTCCTAGTTCTTCTTTGAGATTCCTAGTATTCCCTGTTGGTCTCCTACCTAAATATTAGCCAGGCCCAACCCTGCTTAGTTTCTAAAATCAGAAAAGAATGACCATAACCAGCCGGACTGCACAATTCCCACCACTTCTGTGTAGATCAGGAATCCTGTAGATGTGGGAAATGAGACCTTTATTTGCCTCTGTTCTTGTAATACTTTCACTCTTGTTCTTCAAGCCATGTGTGGTGTTTGTTTTCTGAAAATGTCATTGGATATAAAACCCCTGTTCCCACTTTTTTGATATATTTGGTTTATAAGCAGCATGATTGAGATGTTGAAGTTGATACAGGAAAGAAAGAGATTCTATAAAGTACAAATAAAGAGGGAATATTCTTCTGTAAGGTCAGTAAATTTTCTAGTTAGTTGTAGATGTTGAACAATGCTATTTTTAGCAAGTTCAGCTGAAATGGTGTGTTCAACTGAAGTGGTGCTATTATAAAAGTATGGTTCAGGACACAAGAATATGATGCTTTGATTCTCTCTCTTCTCTTTTGCTTTCTATACTAGTTTCTATTTTTTTTCCTACAGTCTAGTTTATGTTATTTAAAAATAACAAGAAGTAGATTTCTCTAGTGATAAAGATTGGTATCTTTCATAGTAGTTTTTTTTTCTCATTTCTTGATAAATTATCCAAAAATAGTAGTTTTCTTATGATTTCTCAACATTGTGATGGAAATGTAGCCTTTAGTACTGAATTCCAGCAAAATATTTGGAAGTGCGCTAAACCAATCTCTGCCCTGTAAAAGATTCCATTATGCTTACTTGGAGCAAAAATAAAACAGACCTTTATGGCATCTTAAAGATGTGGACATATAGTTTCACTTGTTAGCCACTGTATGACAGTTCTCATTTCTACTGTGCTTCCTACTCCTCTGACTGTACCTCAAAGTTAATACAATGGTTCATTTCTCTTCCTATTCTCCCACCTCACTCCCTTTTACAGAAGCTGTTGTGAATGATACTAATACTGAAAACAAATCGGGAGCAGCTGATGTTTCTGCAAGTCAGCATGTAATGGTTTGTGCCCTTCAAGAGCTTGGAAGTCTCGTTCAGAGCCTGAATGCCACTGCATCCCCTCTTATACAAGAACCTTCTATAGGTTAGTCATTAAGTTTACTAGGAAGTGCAGACTTACCTGGAAGTAAATTCTCAAATTCTTTAGTTTGTATTCATTGTCTCAAATTTTCTAGTTTGTAATATTTATTAGGTAAACACTAAGGCTATAGATATATATACACACACACACACACACACACACACACACACATCATTATGGAAGAGTGTCAGAATTTTGCAAAGTAATTAGCAATATAGTTTTGTTAGCTTTATCTGCTGAATGCATTTCATAGAATGATAGAGTTGGAAGAGACCACAAGCACCATTGAGTCCAATACCCTGCCATGCAGAAATACACACACAAAGCATTCCTGACAGATGGCCATCCAGCCTCTGTTTAAAAACTTCTGAAGAAGGAGACTCCCTCGCACTCCAGACAGTGTTTTCCTTTCGTGAGGAAGTTCTTCCTAATGTTTAGGTGGAATCTTTTTTCTTGTAGTTTGAAGTCATTGCTCTTTGCCCTTGTCTCTGGAGCAGCAGAAAACAAACTTGCACCATCCTCCGTATGACATCCCTTCAGATATTGAAACATGGCTGTCATGTCACTGTTTCTTCTCCAGACTAAACATTTCCAACTCCCTAAGCCGCTTATCATAGGGCATGGTTTCCAGCCCCCCCCCCCGCAGATGTGTTCTAGCTTGTTAATATCCCTTTTAGCTGCTAGAAGCATTTGCATCCTATCTTTCCAAAAATTATCAAAAAAATTCTAAAGGATAGCTTGTCAAGAAAAAGAGATATGAAGACAGATAAAGCCCTAAGTCCAACGCGATACTCATAGTAGCACTGGAAATATTCAGGTGGAGATTTTGAGTGCTTCACCCCACTGCAGCTCTTTCTGTGTGAAAAGCCTCCTCCAGAGAGTTTCCTAGCCCACCAGAGCAGGATATTAGGATTTTTAGAGCCTGTGAGGCTCTGCAGGAAATGATTGGCCAAATCAGTAAGAATCACTTCTGCACCCACCCACTTTGCTGCCATTTTTAGCTTTGTCTACTGGAATGTGTCCTCAAACCTTTCCCCTATACAAGTGGAATCCCTGTGTGGCAGGGATTTCTCAACTCTACCATGAAGGAACTATATAGTCAAAACCGTTCAGACCTCATTATTGTTACAGTGGCTGAAGGTTTTAAATCAGCTTACTTTTGCTTTTCAATTCTAGTTATTTTCATTTCAAGGAAAGCACAAAGTGAGTATATTCATTAATACTCCCCAGACTCCAAATTTAAGTACATAGATAGATGTATAGCTGAGGCTATACCCAGAATTTTAATTTCCCTTTCTTGTCTCTGACTGGTTACTGCTAAAGTATGAAGGCCTCCCTTTTAAGGAAAGAGTGTCTTTGATAACAGTTTTGGTGAATCAAGTAGGTCTGAACTGCTGCACTGTTGGCTTTGATACTTTTTTGAAAAATAGGGTTCAATATCTATTATTCTTACTAGGTTTTTTTAAGTGAAAGACTCTATCCAGTGCTGTTACTGCACTTGTGCATGCAGATTCCACAGGCACACAGAACTTCCATGAAAGGAACATTTTCCTCTATGAGTACATAAAACATAGCTCAATTCTATGCAGGTCTGTTCTGGGGAAAGCCTCAGTATAGCAATTTCCTGGACTGTGAAGCAGTCCTATGTTCTATGCAATGGGTTCCTGGCCTTTAAATATTCTCTTATCTTTTACCTCTGATCACTGACTGTAGATAATGGAGGAAGAAGCTTGTGGGCTAGATGGAGGCCATCAGTTCTCCTTATCATTTAAAAATGCTTTGGTGATCTCCTCCTGAGATACTGTTGTTGTCTGCATTTCTTTCAGGGTTGCTTGAGACTGTAACATCAGTTCTTCTTCATCCTAGTATGGCTGCCCGACTTGCTGCTGCGTGGTGCTTGCGCTGCGTAGCTGTGGCCTTACCATTCCAGTTGACTCCTTTCTTAGACCGGTGTGCAGAAAGGCTCAACAACCTGAAGACATCACCAGAAGCTGTTAGTGGTTACAGTTTCGCAATGGCTGCTTTGTTAGGTGGAGTTCATCAGTGTCCTCTAGGCATTCCTCATGCAAAAGGAAAGGTGAGATTGTGAACAGTTTAGTTTTAGAACATTGTTTTGTTTCTGTAGGTCTGATGAAACACAACTATCATGAAATAACATGAATATTCTGAGTATAATAAAGACTGTTTTAAAGAAACTAGAGGCAGGCGCAAGAATAAGAATGGAAGAAGAACCCTGCTCCATCAGACCAGCTATCTATGTGATCCTACTTTACTTTACTTTATGTGCTTTCCACAGGGGCCAATCAGGAACCTCTTGGAGCTTTACAAGCAAGGAGTGAAGGCATTAGCCTTCTCCTGTTGTTACTTCTCAGCAATTGTTATTCAGTGCCATGTTGCTTCTGAATCCTGAGGTTACATATAACATCATAACTATTATGTGTATCTTCTGTGAATTTATTTAATTTCTATTAGTAGGGTCTAGCTAGAAGCTATTAGCACATCTTGGAGAAGTTTTACTTCATTGTTTGTTTTTAATGTACAAAACCCCCATTTAGTTCAGGTTTAGGACAGAATTGGGTAACAGCAGAGGGTCCAGGAAATCTCTCTGCCTCTTTATAGATCTTCTGAGCTTCCCCAGTTGTTTTAGTCCCCAGAAAGGCAACCCATGTTCCTAGAAGTCTTGGGAAATGCAATCTTCACCCCCAATAACACTCCAAGGAAGGTAGGAAAAAGCCTTTTTTAGGAGCAGGAAGTAGCTCTCTAATAACACATAGATCAAAGAGCCTGTAGCAAGTTATGATCAATAAGGGCAAAATCCTGCTAGAACCTGCAGTAGATTTTTAGTTGTATAACAGAATAGCACTATATTGTAGAGTTCCACAGTAAGAGAACCTGGCATTAAATACCATGAACCACAATACACAATTCTAACGGAACTGTTTTATAGTAGAAACTGGGTTTGAATTAACTTTGCCCTTTACCTTGCAGACACAAGTGTTCATTGTGACTTTGAACTTTGCCATCTTCATAACCCATTTGCTATAAACTCTTGTATCCCTTGCCACCTGAGCCTCCCGTTCTGGATACTGTTGCTGCCATTTCTGCTCTTTCAATTTCTTCTTCCTGCCTTGAGACCAAGTAGCTGAGTCTTAGACATTCCTCCATTGCTTCTTAGCATGTTTGACTTACTTTCCCATTCTGCCTCCTCTTACTTCCGTTCCTCTGAGTTCCTCTCAACTTTCCTTTCTTTTCCCTTTTCTGCTCTCTGCTTTTCCTAGGCTGTTACTTTTCAGCCTCATCCCTTATCTTATCTTATCTTTTTTTTTTTAGCTCCATTAAATCTCTCCTTATCTTTCCACATCTCCTGTTAGGTCTGAGGTTGCTTCTGAGCCAGTCCTCTAGCTGGCTTCCTCACCTTGCTGTCCAGACAGAGATTAAATAAAGGATGTTTGTGAAGTTAAAATAAACAACCAATGGTGGAGGGTGAGATGCGGCAGTGCAGGCCATTTGACTGGGCCTTTTCCCACTTTTAAGGGAGTAAAACAGGATTGTGTATTAGCACCAACTCTGTTTAACTTTTATATTAATTTCTTGATCAAAAGCTTAGCAAAGTGCACTCCCACCACCCCAGTTTGTCAAATAGACCCCTGTCAGTATTGCTTTATGCAGACGATGCACTGCTGTTATCATTGACAAGTGTTGGATTGAGGTGTTTGCTCAGGGCCCAGGACAGCCATTGTAAAAATGAACAATTGCAAATTAATTATGATAAAACTAAGGTGGTTGTGTTTTCCAGGAAGAGGACAAAGTATGAATGGAGAATAAATGACCATAAAATTGAGCAAGTAACCTCCTATAAATACTTAGGAATAATTTTTCACTCACTTGGAACCTGGAGGGTACATTCAAAATATGCAATTACAAATGTGCAGAGAACTGTAAAGGCACTCCTCTCCTTCTTTTATAACCAGGGAGACCAGCACATCCCCTCAGTAATCCAGGTTTTTGTGGCCAAAGTGATATCCCAGATGTTATATGGCTCAGAAGTACGGGCACGTGATAACTTTGTCCCTTTGGAAGCTATGCAGACTAAATTCTTGAGGGCAATATTTGGCATCCCGAGCTGTGTTTGAAATGCAATCACCCATTTAGAAGCAGGACAAATCTCTGTGGAGGCCTGCATATGGTTACGTAAATTTCATTTCTGGTGAAAGATAATGTTTGCACCAATTGGACTGGCTCCGGTTACATTAACTGATTCTTATCAATCAAAGTAGAAAAAGTCATTAAATATGAAGTTACAAACCTTACGTTTTTCAACAATGGCTAATCAAACCCTAGGGTATACTAAAACTAATACAGCTATCTCTGTTAGATGTTGAAATTCAGTGTCTTGAATTCAAGACACTGAATTTCAACAACATCTAAGCCAAATGGCGTTATATCCTACTCTCAGGAATAACAGAGGGCCATTTATACTCCCAAATTATTTGATAGATCTGACCGTTTCTAAATTCAGAAAGGCATTTATGCTAGCCAGATTTAATGTTTTACCATCTGCATTGCTGGAAGGTAGATATAAGAAGATCCCTTACAGCAAGCGGGCTTGCCCATGTGAGATGGGAGAAGTAGAGACAGTGGGCCATGTCCTACTTCACTGCATTTTTGGGCTGACAAGAGGATCGATCCACAACGCCTGGGTTTTATCCTCGTGCCAGCTGACACAGGAGTCGTTCTCGAGCTTCATGTTAGAATCCGTTAAACTGACTCCCTGACCCTCTCCCCTCAGTTTTTTGTTTCTCCTGCGTGGCAGTAGAATGCATTAGACTCCCTCTCCGTTTTTAGTGGGGTAAAGTAGCTTTAGAATAGCTGGGGGAAAACAGAAGAGAGAAGAATTAAATATTAGCTGCTGATAGAAAATGGCTACTGAGAAAAATACGCTGGGAAAAATGGGCCTGGCAGAGGAAGTGATCCGCAGTGCCACGGAGCTGGGCTTGGTCACTACGAAGCAGCATACCGTCCAGAAGACCACCACAAAGCAGGCTTCGGACGAAGTGCTGAGAGCTACTGCTCAGAAAGAAAAAACGCCGCGTCTCTCTGAGGAAGAGCGCACAGCGGAGCTCAGAAAAATTTTCCAGTCCTCCAGTGAGAGCGAGGCTGATGAGCTTAAAATGGCTGCCAACAAAAGGCCCTCAGAAGCGAAAAAGTTATCTGAGAAGAGGGCGGACAGAAGAATAGTAATAAGGATAAGAAGGGGGCTAAAAAGCTCACAAAACATAATGCAGGTACGCAGCCACTTACCGGCAAGAGCCGGGCGCCATCTTGGAAACAAGGATTCCAAGACAGCACCTGGAAAGAAAAACAGCCCCTCCGACGCAGCAGACGCCATGTTGAGTGTGGCGACGCACGCAACCAATAGCAAGGGCCAAAATATGCCTGCGGAGGTGTGCAGAGCTGCCATGCCTTTCATGGCGGAGAACAGTTGTTACGACCAGGCAGCTTTATCAATGGATAGCTTGCCTTGGGGGACAGAAATGAGGCAGTTTCCAGCCGGATGGCTAGCTAATGCACTGCAGTGAAGGCCAGATCCAAAATGGGAGCCCGCTCATGTATACTGGAGCGGCCAAAGGCAATATATGTGTGATAGTTTCCATGGGGAGATGCAACAGATGATTACAGATGCTGTCTCTGCGCAGCTCAAGGCAGTTTTAATGGCTCAACAGGGCCTAATGAATTTGGAAACATCTGATTTAAGTACTCAAATGGCGAGACAGAAAGTAATGAACTCACCTCAGCAAATTGATTTCCAGACACAATCAATTAATAATAACCAAGTAATAAATAATCAAATGAATTTATATCAAATTGCCCCTGAGGGTGATGAAGACAGAAGGGAGCAGCAGGCCAGAAAAGAAAACTAGATTATACTGACAATCCCAGTGCAAGTACAATGTCAGGGGTGTCAAACAGAGAAAAGCAAGGTTCCTCTAAGGAAAAGTCTATGTTAGAAAGGGCATCCCCTGCCCAGTCGAGAGGGGTCACTAAGGTTATGCCTGAAGTGGAAAAGTTTAGGGATGATGACATTGATCATGAGGAGGTGATCAAATTGGAGGAAATAGAGGACCAATACTCTGATACTGATGAGGATGATAAATCTGAGACAGACAGAATGTTTGAAGCGGGTTTCTTTAAGAGTACACTGAAAAGGGTACTTCAAACACTAGGTCTGGATTGTGATAAGGATGACCAAGGGAAAGGAAGTGAAGAATGTAAATTAGCATCGGTAATTAGGAAAAGAGAATCTAGAAGTATGGAGTTCCTCTGCCAGAACTATTTAAAGATGTCATCATGGCAGAGTGGAATAATCAGGGTAGTGCTAGGAAGAGTTTATCATACAGTCATAAATTGTACTCTTTCTTGAAGGTGGATGTAGAGTTCTTAAAGGTGCCCCCTGTGGACGCTCCAATTGTAGGATTAGTATCAGGAGCTATTGCCCCTAGGGAGAATGACACACAATTAAAAGAAATGGATGAGTGCAGGGCAGAATCATGCTTGCGCAAGGCTCATGAGGTGGCCTCTGCAACAATTAAGGCATCAACTGCTGCATCTATGTATGCAAGGGTGGCAGTCGTGTGGTCACAGGACATCTTGGAGGCCCAAGATCTCAGTATGCAAGAACTATTAAAGGCAGTGGAGAGGATTCAGAGGGTCCTTAAGTACGTCGCAGATGCTGGATTGGATGCTACCATATATGCAGCAAGAAACATAAATATGTTAACAGTGGCAAGATGTTCCTTGTGGTTGCGCCATTGGGAAGCTGATCAAAATCGCGAGTAATTTGGCTCATGTCCCATTTCAAGGTGATCTACTCTTTGGTTCCAAAGCCTTAGAGAAGGTCTTGGTAGAGACTAAGGAGAAGAAGCAGGTCATGCCCACTCTTCAAAAGAGGAAGGGGGACAGGAGAGGCTTTAGAAAGTCAAACTATTCCTTTCGAGGTGGTAGGACTTACGGATATACAGGAAAAAGCTCCGAGTATAGGATAGGTAGATTCCAATGGGGCAGACCAAGACCACAACATGCAAGGCAGTACCAAAACAGTAAGCAGGGACAAGGGAAGCTTGGAAGTAATTCCAAGCGAGGAAAGCCGCAGTATTGACTACCAGCAACGTAAAGTGTGGGGAAGATTTCTGTCTTTCGGGTACAAGTGGTCTCAAATAACATCGGACCTGTGGGTATTAAAGGTGGTAACCCGGGGTTACAAAATATTTTTCCACACCACACCCAAAGACAGATTCTTCCTTCCCCAGTCTTGAAAAAGCAGGGCAGATGCCAGGTAGTGAAATTGTACATCTGTTAAGTATAGGAGCCATAGAGAAGGTTCCAGAACAACAAGGGTGCACAGGGGTATACTCAGTGTTTTTTGTGGTGCCCAAGCTAAATGGCAAATACAGACCGGTGTTGAACCTCAGGTATCTCAACAAGTTTGTGGAGTACAAAAAATTCAAAATGGAGACATTGCAGGTTATCAAGGACAATTTGGAGACAGGGGATATATGGCATCTATAGACCTGAAGGAAGCATATCTCCACATCCCTATGTGTGCGGACGACAGAAGATACCAGAGGTTCAACTACCAGAGCGACCATTATCAGTTCAAGGCCTTGCCATTTGGCCTGGCATCTGCACCCAGAGTCTTCACAAAGGTTCTAGTTCCACTTGTAGCATTCCTAAGGGTACAGGGAGTGCAGTTGTTCCCCTACGTGGACGACATCTTATTGAAGGCACGGTCAGAAGCCAAGCTAATACACGATTTGGATTTGACAATACAAGTGCTCTCACCTTATGGATTTCTGCTCAACGTCGAAAAGAGCATGTTGACACCTACATTAAACTTGACTCATTTGGAGGCATGGATAGATACAAGGAAAGGCAGAATGATCTTTCCTCGGAAAGACTTTGGGGAAAGTACAGCAAGCAGCTCGGATGTTATCCCAAAGCAGATCACTGGATCTGATGCAGTTGGCGAAAATTCTGGGTACATTAGTGTCAACAACTTAGTTGATTCAATGGGGCAGTTTCCATGTGAAGCCCTTGCAGAGGATGTTAATGGGGCATCAATCAGCCATCGCAAGAAAGAGACATTACAAAGTAGAGGTGCCTCGTCATATTGGACGGGCATGGCCTGGTGGCTAAAAAGGCGGAATGTGGCGTCGGGCATACCTTTCCAGAAACAGGAGGTGGTGCATATAACAACAGATGTGAGCCTTTCTGGTTGGGGAGCTCACTGCCAAGGTCATTCTGTGCAGGGGCTGTGGACGACTGCAGACAAGCGCCACAATATCAACTTTCTGGAGTTGAAGGCCATCCGTCTGGCTCTCCAGAAGTGTGTGCACCTTGTAAAGGACCGTCCTGTGAAGGTGTTGACAGACAACATGATGGCCAAGGCTTATATATGCAAACAAGGAGAACTACATTTGGTCCCTCTTGTACTCTTTCTTGAAGGAGGATGTAGAGTTCTTAAAGGTGCCCCCTGTGGATGCTCCATTTGTAGGATTAGTATCAGGAGCTATTGTCCTTAGGGAGAATGACACACAGTTAAGAGAAATGGATGAGAAATAGAGTCGACTCGCCTTCTCAACTGGACCAAGCTGCATGTTCATTCAATTACTGCAGTACATTTGAAGGGGGAACAAAACATCCAGGCAGACTATTTGAGCAGGAACTGTCTACATCCAGGGGAGTGGTCCCTCATTGTGGAGGTTTTCCAAATGATAAACAGCATTTTGTTTGTTGTTCTTCTCCCATAGTGGCTGTATGTTAAATATATGAATTTTAGCTCCATTTACTTGTTGTTAATGTCAGTTGTATTTTATGGTTGAAGCTTTTATCAGTATTTTAACAAATTTTAACATAACTTGTAAATAGGTTTGTTATCTTTAAGTTTTAAATCTTATAATCTTATAATTTTAAATTTTACAAATTTAACTCCACTTACTAGCTGTTGATCTTAAGTATATTTCATTGTATTTTATGATCAATGCTTTTAACAACTTTTTAATGGAGTCTGCTATTGTTTTAACTGTACTTTATTGTTGTTCTAATTTGTAACTTCTGCTGGCTGTTTGCTGTAATAAATGGAATGAACAAGAATGAATGAAAAAACAACTAATGATGACTGTCCCATGAAAGAAAGTTCTCCTTTTTAATTAATTTTGTATCCTATGCAAACCTAACTCATTAATTTTATTAGTTCTTTGTTCAGAAGACAAGTGCTAAATTATGAAAATACCTCTTTTGTTTACTTTCAGATGGTTGTTAGCATTGCTGAGGATCTCTTACGAACTGCAGCACAGAACAGTAGATTATCCTTACAGCGAACTCAGGCTGGATGGCTTTTGCTCGGGGCTTTAATGACTCTAGGTAAAACTGACTGCATTTCTGCAAACTCCAAACTGACCTTTTCACTGCATTTTAATGCAGCTATTATGATCTTGATAAGCCTGTCTTAGTGGACCTTGGCAGTAAAACCTCTTATGTGGCTAAACATCCAAGTTAGAAAAGATCATTCTCTTCCAAACTTCAGACTGTACCCAATAGCTGTTAATAAGTTGTTAAAAAGATTTAGAAATTTAATAGAATATTTTTTAAATGAGCTTTAGTTTATTCTAATCTTTTAATACTGTTATATATCAGAGTATAAAACATAAATATTCTTGTAATGAGTTGACTATTTTGGCAAAATTATTAATTTCTCCTATAGAGATGTTTTTTCCAAAATCTGGATCACCTCAACGTATTACAGTTCTCAGAATTCCCAGTTACCATGGCTTATGTTGAGGGAGTCTGGAAACTGTATTGCAGCAGCATTGTGGATTCAGGAAGTTTGGAAACTACTGTAGTACAGTATCAAAAAAAAATTTATTAGCTTTGTTTGTTTTTTGATTAAAATGTCCCAAGTGATCTACAACATTGTTCTTTTTCAAGTGCATGCATAAATCGTGTTGAAGTATTTTACTGTTATCTGGTGATTTTTGTTTTGTATTTCATTGAACATTGGTACATTGAAGATTGGTAAGCTACACCCTTAATTTCTCTCTTTGACTAGGTCCTTCAGTTGTTCGTTATCATCTTCCCAAGATGTTGCTGCTGTGGCGAAATGTGTTTCCCCGTTCTCTAAAGGAGCTAGAAGCAGAGAAAGCTCGTGGAGATTCTTTTACTTGGCAAGTAACACTGGAAGGACGTGCAGGAGCTCTCTGTGGTAGAGTCTCAAAGATCTAGCAGACAGTTCCAGTACTAATTTATTTTGCCAACATTGTAGTTAGGTAGTGCAGTTCAAATATCCACTCAGCCACAAATCCCACTGCAGTCATCTTGGAAAAGTCACAGTCTTTCAGCCTAGACTATTTCGCAAGGTTGTTAGCTTAGAAGCTGGAGGGCAGAGAAATCCTAGTAAGACTCCCTCAGCTTCTTGGATGTAATCAATAAACCTGTTACTGCATTATTTTGACATTCTTTTTTCTAAAATTTTAGTTTGCTTACTAAATTTCTCTTCTTTTTTGGTAAAGAAAGAACTGGCATTTGCACCAGGTACATTGCTTTTTGAGAGTTTACATTTCTTCACTTGCACAGTTAGTTTAACTAACATATCTTTCATTACTAGCTATGAGGAGTTTTGTTGCTCACTGTCCTGAGCTTCTAACAGAAGATGTTATTGAAAACTGATGACTCCTATAGAATGTGCTATGACTATGATGTCTCAGTAAGTATGATTTCTCAGGGACTGGAAAGCAATTTTTCTTTTCAAATTCCTGTTTGTCATCATAACCACACAAGTGTGAAAGAGCCAGTGAATTTTTCATTTAAAAATTATTCAGTCAGATATCAGAACAAAGTGATGCTATTGACTGAGCTGAAACACTTAGAGAGAACATTAACAATACCTGCCAATAACATTTTTAAAAATTGTATTGGAAAAACTGCAGAAATATTGTTATTCAAACAGAATAAAATTTCAAGGGCCTATTAGAAATATTATGAGTTCAGTAATGAAAATTCTAAAGTGTTAGTTTACCAGCTAAGAAAAAAAGTGTAAACAAAGACAATTGATTTACTACTAGTTAAAAGTGTGAAGTGTGCAAAAGTATTTAATTCCAAAATAATTAGTGAATATTTAGGGTTTTTTTAACAATGTATTCTTCTAAGTCCTCTGATGGAATTTAACAATTGATTCTACTGATTCTTTAAAAAAAAACTCATAAAAACATAAATCCTTTGTAATTTCTAACAAAAAAAAACCCTAATGAAATTCATAAACCCTGTTCAGAGGCTAAAACGCATAAGACACCCAGGTTTGATGGGCTTTTAAATAAAATTTTGAAAAATAATGTTTTTCCCACTCTGTATTAATTTTAATTTTTGGTCATGGAGGTTGCCCTTCTTCCTTAACTATGGCAACTTTTCAAGATTATTGAAACTAGATTTTAAAAATGTGGAAGAAATAGGATCTTACCATCACTCTCCGTTGTTGTTTTTAATCTATATTCAACAACATATTGCCAACTCATATATAAAGATTTGGCCATTTTTTTCTGTGCCTTGCTAGCCAGACTGGAAATTGTCTTGGGTTAGGAGGATACTTAGAAACTGTTCTCAGAGCTGAGGTGAGGAATTGTGTGATCTCCCCAGTGTTTGCTAAACTGCAGCAACCAGTATTCCTCACCATTGACCCTGCTAGCTAGGGCTCCTGGACGTTGTATACTCAGCAATATCTGGAGTGCTACACAAGTGCCACGCCTGTTTTGGCGAAATAAATTAAGAGTCTGGGCCTTGGCCTCTGTGGAAAAATTAACCATAAACAAAAGAAATAAATAATGCATATTCAACAAAGGTTTATCACACATTGTTTTCATTATTTACTACACTAACAGTAAATCAGAAGATCTTTCTACCACTTCTCACAAAGGCACATGCTGATTTATGAAATGGTGAGCTTTCTTGATTTATGGATTTTCATGAAGGCTGTGGATTTATTTTGGAACTATATTAATGAATGTTGACAGGTTTTAAGATATTTTATACTCACCTGATAAATTGTAGTTCTGTTGTTCAGCCTCATGTATCTTGTATTTTAATGATTTTCTATCTTTTAAACAAAGACTTGTGAGATTTTACTAATAATCATTGTCAATTTTTTAACACTACAGCATTCCCTCTGTAATTAAGGCCCATGGAGCTCATCTGAAGGCTAGTGCAGCAATGGTCCGATTAAGGCTTTATGACATTTTGGCATTGCTGCCGCCCAAAACGTATGAAGGTAAATTGAAGCCAATTGTTCTTGATTACCTGGCTCCTTATTTATTATATTGTTTTTAAAAATTAGTTCCTTGGGACCCGGCTCCTTAGAGTCACCTTTTCAGTGAATGAGTTAGCTAGAAATGGTTGAATTATGTGAGTAAACCATTGACTTACAAATTTTGTTTGTGTGGAGATGATTCCAGTTTAGAAACCTAGTCAATGAAGCAGTGGGATAGTTAAGGTGCAAAAATGTTCCTTGTAACTGTATCTTGTTCTAACAATAATTTCATCTGTGTACAACATGTTTATCGGTATACAACAGTCAAAGAATCCTAAATTGACAGAAAATGTCAATATATTCAAGAAAGGAACTTTAAGGAAAGAGAGTACATAACAACGAACTGGGTTTATGGTGATCGGGCATAAATTACTTTGTGGATAGGAAATTCATCACACACACTTGACTTCCTCTGCCTTTGAGCTGATCAGTCTTACCTTTCCAGCAGTAGTTTCCAGTGCTTCTAAAAAGTTGTTCTAAAAATTAGGGGGCAGCAGTTCATCAGGTACGAGGGGCTGTAGAAGGGAAAAGCAGTAACTGTGCATACAGAAGGACCTTGTATGTATACACCTGCCTCTTTGAATTCTAGGTTCTGTATCTTTTTGCTGTATTTATTCTGGCTTTATTTCATTAAAAAAATAAATGTGCTAGATAAGACTCTCTAGAAATCTACCCTCCCCCAGTTTCTTTCCTCGTGCCTGTGATGACTAATTCTGATGTTTTGCTTTTGGTCAAAGCTACATGTTTAGCTTTTGGGGGAAATCAGAGTCCCTCCAAAAGCTGGCACAATTTAGGAGGATTGTGTGTTTCAAGCAGATGAATGTGAATTTTCATAATTTATTCCACTCTCGGAATAATATTAATACGGTTTCCTTGTACAGCATTATTCTTGTCTTGGATATATGCTTGCTTTGCATACTGTGGATTAGTAAACTGCACAGAATAAGTATTTTCTTCACATTCTTTTTCTTTAGGTTCATTTAATGCACTTCTTCGGGAGCTAGTGGCAGAATTTACCTTGACAGACAACTCTGCTAATACTACTACCTCCTTGCTCAGATCACTTTGTCATTATGATGACAGTGTTCTTCTTGGTTCCTGGCTACAGGAAACAGACCATAAATCTATTGAAGATCAGGTATCAAACTTTAATAAGAACAACAAAAATCTTCCACGCTTCTAGTATCTGCCTTTTAAGGTCTCTTTTCTAAATCCTGACTGCTTTTGTTTTTGTTTGTTTTCCATTGATGTACTTTGTAAATACTAGCAGGACTGCTTAGTGCTCCTGGCTCCTTAATCTAGAGGGTTAGGTTAGACTCTTATTAAAAACCGATGGGAGTTAAAAAGCAAGCACTTGTTCAGCAGGATTTGTATAACATCTTTGCTTCACACCTCATCCCACTCTTATGCTGCTACAGCCTACTAGTATGGCTACTGGTGGTGACCATTGAGCCTTCATGAAGGTGGACTTTCACTAGAGTCTTTCATCTCGCTGTGCTCCAGCCTGCTGGAATGATTGCTAGTACTTTTCTTGCTATCATTGCTCTTCTTTCCAAACATAACTTCCAGTTAATGTACTTTATTTAAAAGACTTATACCTCCTATTTTTGCCTGGACTTGGACGCAGTGGGCAATAAGACAATAAATTCACATCATAACTATTAGTTGGATGAAGGTAGGTGAACAGGCAGTGGTGACTGATGAAAGTTTTTCAAAGAACAGTAATGTAAAATGGGCACTCTGTATGCAGTAGGTGTTTCTGTTACTGCTGTTTTTGCTTTTATACCAAGACACACAGATCAATATGAATTGTGACATTGTTCATTATCACAATATTCATTGTCAGATGAGAAGGCTTCCCTTTGTGTAGTGTGGCTTCTTCTCCTTTTTTTTTCTGTCCACCCCTCCACTCCAAATCTGCCTCAGCCCTCCAGAATGGATTTTGGGGAGATGTGAGGAACTGAGGGTATGGGATGAGGACCACCAGCAGTGTTTGTTCATAGACAGATAAAGCTGGCAATTCAAAACTGAGAAATAGGTTTCTTTCTCATATTTCTGAACGGAAACTGTGAGAATGTTTGATTTGTAATTGTCTCTTTGATGAAGATTCAGGGAGTCACGGATTACATGCAGTCTTGGTAACTGCATAAATGAGCATTTAAACTGACCATTACAAATAAGCTTGTGTCTTGATTTTTAGCTCTGTGAATGGCAGCTCCTTCCATTTATGGAACTAAAAGTGTGATCTCTACTATAAAATTTAATCTTTATTGGTACTTGCAGCAATGGAGATATTTGCACCAACCAGTAGGTATTTTTGTTGGATTTGCTTAGCACATTGTAATTGCCAATGCCTATGTGTTATTGAACAAGAATAATTTAGATACAGTAACCACACTTTTGGCTATGGTAGCATATGTTTTGCCAGTGTGTAATGTCATTGTGTTTCAAATGATGTTTTGCAGCTCCAGCCAAACAGTGCCTCTGGAAGCGGTGCTCTAGAACATGACCCATCTTCCATTTATTTGCGCATCCCTGCTGGTGAAGCTGTGCCTGGTCCCCTTCCTTTGGGAGTATCAGTCATCGATGCTTCAGTTGCTCTGTTCGGAGTAGTTTTCCCTCATGTTTCCTACAAACACAGGTGTGTTCATAGTAAAAGTTTGTGCTTGAATGCTTCACCCTAGTGTGCTCGATTCAGCATTATTGAAACTCAAATACTGTTGTGGTTGGAAGCTGCTAGCAGAGAGGACAAAAGCCACTTCTACCCATTAGATGGGACCAGCCTCAGGTTACAGGAGTCAACAACTGTCACACAGTGACCACACATCTCCAGCATCAGTTAAGGTGGGAGTGGCTGCGGTTGCATCAAGGAGATGGAATTGGAGGAATATAGAGATATGCAGGGGATTTAAAGAAGAGGAAGAGGCACATGGGGTAAGATGAATATAACACAGCAAGAAGGATAGTAAGGGAAGAGAAAGGAACAGAGACGGAAGGAGGAGCAGGGACAAAGGTGATGAGGGCAGAAGGGAGAAGCCCAAGGTGTGGAAGGAGGTGAAAGGGAAACAAGAGAGCAAGGCCAGACAGAGGGCATTGGAGAAGGTGATAAAACATCAAAGAAGAGGAAGAGAAAAGAAGACACACTGAAGGAGAAAATCCAGGGTTGCCTGTCTCACATGGTCAGAGGCAAGATTGGAGTTTTTAGGAACAACCAAGAGGAGCAAGGTTAGGGCATGGGAACAAGGGCGCCTTCCCTCAAAGTCTCAAGCAACTGCAGTATTTCATCCTCCACCCTGGTTCCTTTGCACCCAGGAAGCCACCTTGTAGACATCCAAGGGAACAGCGCAGAACACAAGGCAGGTGCTGAGAGGAGGAAGGGGGACTGCTATTCCTGTCAAAGGTGCAAGGGTCTGGTATTAGAAGAAGCCGTGGCAAGGGAATGCCTGCAAGAGAAAAGATGTGGGAAAAGAAGATTTTAAAATACAGTCAGCCCTCCACATTTGCGGATTTCACTTTTGAGGATTTGATCATTCATGGATTATTTGCTGTCAGCATTGCTGCTGCCTATGCCATTTTTAATAGGGACTGCAAATGTGACTGAGAAACTGCAAATGAGGCTAGTAAGTCCCTATTAAAAATGGTGTGGGGCAGCAGTGGAGTTGGGAGTAAGCCCCACCAGCCACCCACTTCTACCTTGTGAAGGAATCCTGATGCCTGAGAGAAATCCATGGTGAATTGAATATGGTGATCATACTATTTTAGTGTGTTAAATATGGTTTGGGAGGGCCTAGAGTTATTCATGGTTTTTTGACTTTCACAGGTCCTGTGCCCCTAATCCTAGCAAATGTGGAGGGATGACTGTACTTATGCCTATGGGGATAGAGGCTTACTTGTAATCTTTTACTTGCCACAGCCTAAGGGAAACTAGTGAAGCAAAACTGTACAAAGGTCTTACCCATGAAGCTAATGTGGTGGCTAAGGATTAATGCTCTCTCATATAGAATAAAATGGCAGGAGCTACTTCTTCTGTGGAACAGCAGAGGGATTGCCACACTTATTTAAATGTTAGTAATTAATAATTTTTCCACATATGTAATTTGTAAAAGTTTACAAATTTAAAAAAAAGATCTGTAATCTCCATTATAGGGGTACTTGATAGATCTGTTTGCATACTATGCTAGTTATTTACTTGTATGATGGGAAATACTAATTTGCACATGTAATTCTCAGGATAGCTGAAATACTAATTTGCACTTTTAATTCTGAGGATAACCATTGGGATATTCCCTTGTGCCAGGTGATTAAGGCAGGAGTCCAAAATTCCAAATGGTTCAATCTGTTGTCCCTCTCTCCCTCGTTCAGTTTTTTCTTCTCCTGCCTTGTCAGCTGGTTGAGAATTTCTCTCTCTCTCTCTCTCTCTCTCTCTCTCTCTCTGTGTGTGTGTGTGTTTCAGACTAAAATGTAATTTACAATTCATAGAATCATAGAAATGTAGAGCTGGAAGAAACCACATGGGCCATCCAGTCCAACCCCCTGCCATGCAGGAACACCCTGAAAGCACTCCTGACAGATGGCCATCTAGCCTCTGCTTAAAAACCTCCAGAGAAGGAGACTTTACTACACTCCGAGGCAGCATATTCCACTGCCAGACAACCCTGACCGTCAGGAAGTTCTTCCTGAGGTTCAGGTGGAATCTCCTTTCCTGCAGCTTGAATCCATTGTTCCTTGTCCTGGTCTCTGGAGCAGCAGAAAACAAGGCCTCTCCTTCCTCTACATGGCATCCCTTCAAATATTTAAACATGGCTATCATGTCCCCTCTTAACCTTCTCTTCTGCAGACTAAACATACCCAGCTCTCTAAGTCTATCCTCATAGGGCATGTCTTCCAGGCCCCTCACCATTTTGGTCGCCCTCCTCTGGACTTGCTCCAGCTTGACCATGTCCTTCTTGAATTGGGGTGCCCAGAACTGGACACAGTATTCAAGATGAGGTCTAACCAAAGCAGAGTAGAGTGGTACCAGTACCTCCTTCAATCTAGACACCATACTCCTATTGATGCAACTAAGAACCACACTGGCTTTCTTGGCTACCGCATCACACTGTTGACTCATGTTCAGCTTGTACTCCTAGATCTCTTTCACACGTACTGCTATCCAGCCACGTGTCCCCCATCCTGTACTTCTGTGTTCCATTTTTTCTACCCAAGTGTAGGACCTTACATTTCTCCCTATTGAATTTCATTTTGTTAGCCTTGGCCCAGCTCTCCAATCTGTCCAGGTCGTTTTGAATTTTGATCCTGTCCTCTGGCGTATTAGCAACCCCTCCCAATTTGGTGTCATCTGCAAATTTGATGAGCATGCCCTCTATTCCTTCATCCAAGTTGTTGATAAAAGTATTGAACAGCACTGGGCCCAGGACAGAGCCGTGTGGCACCCCGCTAGTCACTTCTCTCCAGGATGAAAAGCAGCCATTTGTGATCACTCTTTGGGTTCGGTCAGTCAACCAATTACAAATCCAACTAACAGTAGCCCTGTCCAGCCCGCATTTTACTGGCTTCTTTGCAAGAATGTCATGGGGAACTTTGTCAAAGGCCTTACTGAAATCGAGATATGCTACATCCACAGCATTCCCTTCATCTATCAAGCTAGTAACTCTATCCTAAAAAGAGATAAGATTAGTCTGGCATGACTTATTTTTGAGAAATCCATGTTGACTTCTCGTGATTACCGCTTTGCTTTCTAAGTGATTAGAAACTGACTGCTTAATGATCTGCTCCAGGATCTTTCCGGGTACTGATGTCAGGCTAAGTAGGTCTAGGATACTAATTATTACAGCATGGCATCTGTGGGAGATTTGCTAAAGAAAGAGAAAAAAATCTAACTCAGATGGGGATAGGGAATAGCTCTGTATTCCATCAGAGAAAAAGAAAAAGCAACTGGAAGAAGGAACCATCACTAAAGTTGCTCAATTAGTTGCAAGTATGCAGGCTACAGAGCAAGAAAAGGTGGGCAAAAATGTTTCTGTTGTTCAGTTGAGCATTGAACAGCATACCTCTGAACAGACTTTGCAGTCTATCTTAAAGAAGATTTTCCTAATATTAGGTAAGAGTGATATAGAGAGATGCTCTCCTCAGCAACACTTAGAAACAAAAACTGGTAAGACCTAAACCAATTAACTCCAAAAATGCTAAAAGGGTTTTTTAAAGGGAAAAGTAGTGATAAAATAAAGGCAAAAGGCTTATCAGTACAATATCCCCAAAGGGAGAAAGAGAGCAGATGACTCAAGTACAAACATGGCTCCAGGCTGCCACTTTGAATTGGAGGATTCTGAGCAGTAGGGCGGGACAGAAATGAAGATCGCTCTCAGCCGCTCAGAGAAGGCTGAAAATTCAAACTTGAATGTACACATCCTGAATGACATCCAGGGCTGCAGCAATGAAGCATTAGCACACTCAGCAGAGAAACTGAACCCTTTGAATACAAACTGTTAATACAGGTTTTTTAACTTACATGGCTTCAAAGTTTTTCTCAGACATGCTGTCAGGTATAAATATAAGGGTCGATAATGCAGTAACTGTAGAATTAAATACTTCTCCTCAACCACATCAGGATATTTCAACAATAAGAAGCATAGTTAAGGAGCTAGGTCTTTGAAAGAGTTTCAATTTTTGACATGCACTTTTTTGTTTTCATGGATTATTTGGGCCACCAGAGATGTATGTTGCTTGATTTTTGCCTCCCTCTAGTTTATGTTTTGAATATTTCTCTAGCTGAAGGATTGAACTGCATTGACTTGTGCTTTCTGAATACATTTACTGCTCTACCATGCTGGCTCTCAAGAGATTCCTAAATTACAGTAAAAAATTACACAAGTTTCAGGAAAAAAGCAATGGATCAATTAGTAGTGCCATTGGTTGACGGTCTTGTCTCAGCTTCAATTTCAAATACTGTTGTCCCATGGGAAAGTGACACATTTTTAAAGGATGTAGAAGAGATAAAAGTAGATTCAGCTTTGAGAAAGTCCCATGAAGCTTCACTACAATATTTACAGACTTCTTTTTGTCGTTGCTGTGTGCCTTCAAATCATTTCCAACTTATGATGATTCCAAGGTAAAACTGTCATGGGGTTTTCTGGGGCTGAGAGTGTATGATGTTCCCAAGGTCACCCACTGTGTTTCTGTGGCTGAGCAAGGACTGAACCCTAGTCCAATGTTCAAACCACTACACCACGGTGGATCTTTATAGACTTATGATTTTCTGATAAATTTCAAAGAAGTCATTTGAGACGTACAAAGATTTTGGCTCATTTGAAAGCAGAAATAAATATACAGAAGGAATGCATCTTCCTTTCCGGGTAAGGGAAATATAGTAAAAAGGAGGAAATAAAATTGAGGAAGATAAAGGTGGTAGATCTAATGTGTCTAGCCAGGGTACTAGGAACATTAGTATTATCATCAGTGATTCAGTTGTACCTATGGGCAAGGTTCCACACAAGGACATTGCAGATTTTCACGAGACCGCATCAGATACACATAATAAGAAAAAAGATTGTCACTATGATTGTACCAATGTGAGTAATGAGAGATTCACATTGGTGAATCAAACTAGGCAATTTGGATCAGAGATCTTCATTTGTACCACAAAACCAAATAATAATAACAATGGGTGCAAGTCTTTATGGGGTTCCCATTGTCAGGGTCAAGTAGTCCAGGGAGAAAGGACAGAGTCAGAAAAAAGAGTCCGTATCAGTTTACTAGCGATGAGAGTAGTCAAGCTAGTGATCTTAACGTTTGCAAACAAAAAACAAGAAAGTACAGGAATGAAAACATACGTTTGCGACCAAGGGGATTAAGATCACAACAATGATTAAAGGAGTCAACCACAATATTGGTTTGGACTGAGAGTTGGCTGAACTCTTTGACATCAGTACACCTCAAAGGGGCTTTGAATTTGACAGCAGACTCTTTAAGCAGAAACAAAATACAACCAAGAAAATGGAGTTTTGAGCTGGAAGATGTTTGACAGTGTACAAAACAACTTTTTTCATCTGGACAGAATTTGAAAGTAAAAAGATATTTTTCAATAGATGGAAGTGCAGCTGCAGAAGGTCATGATGCTTTAGCAAGGAACTGGCCAAATGATTTACTTTATGCATTCCCACAATTTGCAGTAGTACAGAAGGTTCTAACAAAAATCTGAATAGAGAGAGTGGAAGTAATCGTAATTGTGCCACACTTGCCATGCAAGCCACAGTATTCTCTGTTAATAAAATATGTCAGTTGAAAGTTCATATCAAATACCACAGAGACCAGATCTGTTGACTCAAGGTCCATTTTATCATACCAATCTAAATTAGTTAAGTCTAACCACATGGAGATTGAGCTGCAAACATTAAGAAAACAGAGGTATTCTGAGCCAGTAATTAATACCATTTTAGCATCTAGAAGGCAATCAACACATTATATCTCTGTCTGTCTGTCTGTCTGTCTGTCTGTCTGTCTGTCTGTCACAGTGGTTCTCAACCTGTGGGTCCCCAGATGTTCGTGGACTTCAGCTCCCAGAAGCCCCAGCCACTATGGTCGATGCTCAGGGCTTCTGGGAGCTGAAGTCCGCAAACATCTGGGACCCACAGGTTGAGAACCACTGGTCTATCATCTATCTATCTATCTATCCATGTGGGACCACTTTGAAGTTGTGAACAAAATTCAGTATTAATGGAGTATGTATAGACAAGTGATGTCTTTTCTGAAGAACGGAATAGGTAAAAGACTGAGGTCAAATACTTTAAAGAGACAGGTTGTAGCTTTGTCATCTGTGCTGTCAGTTAATGGAAAACCTTTCTCTAGTCATTCTTATGTCAATAGGTTTTGAGAGGAACAATTTTACAAGCTCTACCAACAGTTCACAGATTCCCTATATGGGATTTGAATCTACTGTTAAATACTTGGATGACAGCCCTTTTTTGAGCCACTTTGTGAAGCATCACTAATGATTTTGAAAGTGGCTGTTCTAGTAGCAATAAATACGCTTTATACCTGAAGCCTTAATACTGCTCAGTACTTCACCCAAAGAAGTGGGGTTTTATCCATGAAAGGTCATTTAAACATAAAAACCAGCTATTCTTAAAGGTGGTGCCTCATTCTCGGGCTGACAGGAGGACCAATCCACCACGCATGGGACTTGGTCCTCGCGCCAGCTGACGCAGGAGTCTTTCACGAGCTGTTGCCGTTAAACGTTTATAAGAAACGACTCCCTGTCCCTCTCTTTCAGTTAATTTCTCTCCTGCGGTACAGTTAACGCGTTTTAGTCCCTCTCTCAGGATAATTGGAGAAAGAACAAAAAAAGAGAAAGAAATTTAATTTCCCTAACAGTAGGAAAGAAAGAAGAAAGCAATAATGGCGGAGGAAGTGAACCGTAGCGCCACGGAGTTGGGCTCGGTCACTACGAAACAGGGGGTCCGTCCAAAAGACCGCCTCCGGCAGGCTTGGGACAAAGGAGCTGGAGGATCAATGCAAAAGGGGAAACATGTTTTTGGGAGGAAAAAGGGGCCTCAGATCTCCAGTGAATTTTCCTCTCATCTGTGAGAGTGAGAGGGACGAGACTAAAGTTGGATAAAATGAAAAGACCCGTCGGAGTAAAAAACCCCCAGGAAAGAACACTGAAAAGAAGGGTAAAAGCAAGGACTCGGTAAAAAAGGGTACAAAAGCCCACACGGCTACTAAGCAGCTCACCTCAAAAGCCCCCGGGCCCCATCTTGGAAATAAACACCCCCAAGATCCGTCGGGGGGTTCTCCCAAACCCTTCAGGCAGGGCCAGCCTTTTTGAGTGTGGCCGCGCCTGCGCAGAACACTTCAGAGAAAAATTAAAGCGACAGCAGCAGAGATCAGGGCTGTCACACCGCAGAGTCGGGAAAGCGGTGGGGGCCGGCCAGACCGCTTTAAAGCGGCTGACGGTGGGTCATGGAGCTTGGAGATGAGGCGATTATTGGGGAAAACCTCAAACGGGGCCACAAAATAGAGCTGGCTCACGGCAGTTCCCAAACAGGTACACGGGGGGAACAGCACATAAAAACCTGGTCTGACTGACTCCGTCCGTTCCGACATTCAGTTAATGATTAAGGAAACAGTGTCATCCCAAATTATGAAGTTATGGGGCAGTTTTTTCCAGCACGTCACACCTCTCCAAGGAGGTTGGTGGACAGGGTGGAGTATACCCACCACAGCTCAACATTGCAAGATGAGTCAAGCCAAACTGCGGTGACTCAAAATTATCTCATATGACATTCATAGGGATAAAGAGAATCACATCGAACCCAGTCAAAAGAAAAAAAAATAGACTATGACTGTACTTCTCAGTCGGCCATAGGAGCAAAGAACAATTCTTCTAGAGGAAAGGGGGCAATACAAATGACACGGAACTATTAGGGGGAGCACACTACAGGGAGTGACATAAATTATATGGATGAGGACATAGAGGAAGAAGAAGCAGACATAGAGGACTCAGAGAAAATGTTGTCTGAGGACGAGGAAGAGGAGCTGGATTCAAATAGAATGTTTGAACCAGAATCATTCAAAAGCCTACTTAAGAGGGTACTGCAGACTTTAGGTCTGCACAATGATAAGGCAGATAGAGACAGTGAAACAAAGTCCGGAGCCTTACCATCAGTGATAAGGAAGAAAGAGAATAGAAATGTAAATTTCCCTCTGCCTGAACTTTTAAAGAAATGATCATGGCAGAATGGAATACGCAGAGCAATATCAGAAAGGGAGTAGCACAAACAAATAGGCTATATGCATTTAGGGAAGATGACGTTAAGTTGCTCAAGGCCCCCCCGTGGACGGGCCCATTGGGGGTTTAGTGTCAGGTGCGATTATGCCCAAAGAGGGGGGCCGGGGCTGGGGAAATGGACGAGCGTAGAGCAGAGTCCTGCCTTCGTAAGGCGCATGAAGCAGCATCCAACATAATTAGAGCTTCCTCTGCAGCATCAAATGGTGGCTAGAGCAGCGGTGCTTTGGTCTCAAGAGTTTTTTAGGGGTTTCAGGATTTCTCAGAGAGAAAATAAGGAAGGCTGTGGAGGGTTGCAGAAAGCCCTGAAATACATTGCAGATGCAGGACTGGTTTTAAACAGTGTATGCAGCAAAAAACGTAAACCTGGGGGGGGGGGTGGCAAGACGATCACTATGGCTTGGACATTGGGATGCGGATCAGAAGTAAAGGGGGAAAAATTTAGCTTTCGTCCCTTATCAGGGTGAACTACTATTTGGCCCTAAGGCTTTAGAGAACATCTTAGTAGAGACTAAAGATAAAAACAATTTATGCCGACCCTTCAAAAAAGGAAGGGAGAAAGAAAAGGCTATAGGCACTCTAACTACTCCTTTGGGAGGAATAGGAATTACGGCTACTCGGGAAAAATCCCCAGACTGCAGGTCGGGTAGATTCCAGTGGAATAGACCAAGGCCACAAGGTACGAGGCAATACAGGGATAATAGGCAAGGTAAAGGGGGAAGTTTGGGACGAATCCCAAGCGAGGAAAGCAACAGTACTGACTACGAGAGGATGAAGGTAGGGGGAAGACTTTTTCTTTCGGAAGCAAGTGGGCAGAAATAACATCAGATCAGTGGGTGCTAAAGGTGGTAACGCAAGGCTACAAGATATTTTTCCACACTGCTCCAAGAGACAGATATTTTCCCCTTCCCCAGAACCAAAGGATCAGGAGAAACACAAGGTAGTGCTGCAGGAAATCATACATTTTTTGAACATAGGGGCCATGAGCAAGTACCACCAGAGCAGATGATGACGGGTATATTCTGTGTTTTTTGTGGTACCCAAGCCGAACGGAAAACACAGGCCAGTATTAAATCTCAGGATCCAACTTTTTTGTAGAATACAAGAAGTTCAAAATGGAAACATTGCAATCCATAAAGGACAACTTGGAAATTGGAGATTATTTGGCATCAATCGATCTCAAAGAGGCATACTTACATATTCCCATGTGCATGGAAGACAGGAGATACCTGAGATTCAATTACAAAAACAGTCACTACCAGTTCAAGCTTCCATTCGGCCTAGCATCGGCACCACGGGTGTTCACCAAGGTGTTAATTCCCCTGATTGCATATCTCAGAACGCAGGGGGGACAACTGTTCCCCTACCTAGACGACATCCTGGAAAAACAAGGTCAGAGGCCAGGTTACGACAGGATGTGCAGTTGGCAACCAAAATCTGTCGGACTACGGCTTTTTACTCAACAAAGAAAAGAGTGTACTAACTCCGACAAGAGAACTAAAACATTTAGGAGCCCATATAAGTACAGTAAAGGGCATGATGTACCTTTTTCCCGGAAAGAGTCAAGACAGTAAAACAGGCAGCCCACAGGATAAGAAAAAACAAATGTATGGACATAATGCGATTGGCACAGAAATGGGCACTTTTGGGATCCACAACACAACTAGTTTTAGTGGGGAAGCTACCATGTGAAGCCTCTACAGAGGTTGCTGATGTCACATCAGGCCACAATTGCAAGGAAGAGACATTACACAGTAGAGATAACATGGCATGTTTGGTTCCCAGTGTTGGTGGCTGCAAACAAAGAACGTAAAAAGGGAAATTCCCTTTTCCCAAATGCAGAACATGGTGCCCCTTCCCCAAGCCAAAGCCCAGCCTGTTTCGGCTGGGGAGCACACTGCGAAGGTATGGCCATTCAGGGACAATGGACGGCAAACGCAGTTTACCGCAACATCAATTATCTGGAGTTGAAAGCCATTCGGCTAGCACTTCAGGGATGTGCCCATCTGGTCAAGGGGCGTCATGTATTAGTCTCAACAGACAACATGACAGCCAAAGCCTACGTATGCAAGCAGGGAGGACTGCATTCGAGGCAACTATGGAACGAGGCAGATCGCCTATTCAAATGGGCAGAGAGACATATAAATTCTATCACGGCGATACACCCGAGAGGCATCAAAAACCTGCAGGCGGACTACTTAAGCAGGAACTACTTACAAATTTTGGGGGAATGGTCCCTCAATATGGATGTATTCCAGGAAGTCAACAACAATTTTGGACCATTACGGATAAAATTTGTTCGCTACGGCGCAGAACACAAAACTAAGAAAATATTTTTCATTACCTGGAGACAGAGGTTTAGAAGCATACGATGCATGTCGGTGTCTTGGCCTCCAGGAATGCATTACGCGTTCCCCCCGATAAGGATTATACAAAAGGTGTTGGCAAAGATTCGCCAGGAAAAGGCTTCGGTGGTGCTGATAGCTCCATTTTGGCCAAGGAGGCCTTGGTTTCCAATGCTGCTGCGGATGTCCCAAGGGCAACCTTGGAGGTTACCGGAAAAACCCGGGTTTGTTAATGCAGGGTCCGGTAAATCATCCCCGATCCTCAATGGCTGAAGCTAACAGCATGGACTTTGAGCGGAGACATCTAGTGAATCAAGGCTACACCGAGAAGGTGGTAAACACCATTCTTGGGTCTAGGCGTGAATCCACCCAAAGGATTTATGAAAGGACATGGAAAACTTTAGTCCTGGTGTTCAGGAAAGAGAATTTCATTGGAAGACATAGGGATTTCACAAATCTTAGATTTCTTACAAGGGTGGAATCGACAAGGGCCTAAGGCCTAACACATTAAAAAAACAGGTGGCGGCACTATCAGCAGTCCTATCAGAGAGGGGCACTTTTTCTAGCCACCCACATATAAAAAGGTTTCTGAGGGGAGCAACCTTGCAATCTGGTCCAACAGTACACAGATTCCCTTCTTGGGACCTAACCTGGGATAAATGCGCTAACGGTACCACCATTTTAGCCGTTAAAGGAATCATCCCTAAGACTACTATCCTTTAAAACAGCATTTTTGTTGGCGATAACATCAGCAAGGAGGGTGTCAGAGCTGGCAGCGCTGTCAGTAAATGAAAATCTATGTGTATTTGACCATGACAAGCTAACGTTGAGGTTTACCCAACATTTAAACCTAAATGCTTGTCATCACCCCCAGAAACAAGAGATACACCTACCAACATTCTGCCCAAAGCCGGTCCATCAGTTTAGAGAAAAAGTGGCATACTCTTGATGTTAGACGAGTAGTAAAGTTCTGCATTAAGGAAACTAAAGAACTGAGAAAGACAGACGCACTGCTGATATCTTTTAAAGATAAAATATTGGGGGAGCGGGTAGTAAAACAGTGATAGCGTCTTGGATCAAAACATGTATTTTCATTAGTTATGACTACGCCAAACAGCCTAGACCAGCGAACGTGTGGGCGCATTTAACACGTTCCATGGCAACATCAGTGGCATAAACCAACCACGTGCTCCTTGGAAGAGGTTTGCGAGGCAGCAGGGTGGGGGGTTCTACCTTTTTTAGGCATTACAAGTTGGATAAATACAAGTCAGCACAGGCGGCTTTCGGACGCAAAAGGGGCTACAGGCAGTGTTGTAGTTAGTAAACCCACCCAGGAAACAGCTTGGGAATGTCCCATGCGGGTGGCGGTTTCCCGTCAGCCCGAGAAGAGAAGTTGGTACTTTACGGAACGCTCATTCTGGGATGACAGGAGGAACAATCCACCCCACCACTGGGTTGAAGGATAGGAGTTTCATACAACTGTCACACTAGGAAAATAACTGAAGAGAGAGGGACAGGGAGTCGTTTCTTATAAACGTTTAACGGCAACAGCTCGTGAAAGACTCCTGCGTCAGCTGGGGCGAGGACCCGGGGCCCACTGGGGGATTTTCCCCCTGTCATCCCAGAATGAGCGTTCACGTAAGTACCAACTTCTCATTTCTTTTCTCTCTCCCCTCTCTCTTTCCTTTTTTAAAAGCAAGACAGGTGTAAGAAATATCTTCTTTAGTACATGCAGATTTGTGAGAGACAAATTATCTCTGACCGTAGATCTTTCCTTCATTCCAAAAACCCTATCATCCTCATATGAATCAGGCGTTAGAACTACTAACACCTGAAACTGGGGACATTCTTTGGAAAGAAAGTGGGTCTCATTGTATGTCAAGAGGGGTATAAAGATTTATATAGAGATAGCAAGAGCAATTAAATGTACAGAAACATTATTTGTTTTCTTTCATCCAAGAACTTCGGTTTTAAAACAACCAAAACAATGATTTCTAGATGGCTGAAAAGTTGTATTTAGTTGTGCTAAAAAACAATTCCCACGTTCAAAGATCATAACAAATGTGGGCTCATTCAAAGATCTATGGTGACTTCAACACCATTCAGAGAAAACCCCATTGGAAGAAGTGTGAAAGGCAGCAGAATGGAAAAAGGCATAACAAATTTGACACTACAGAGTGGATAATTTTAATTCAGGACAAGCAGCTTCTTTTGGGGAAACTGTCTTGCAAAAAAGTTCAAGAATCAAGCGGCCACTCCCACCCGTAAAAGGTTAGGCTTGGGTATATCTCAGTGGTTGTGAATTGCTCCTTCAGCCATCCAGAGAGTGAGAGATTCCCTTGCTATGAATGATCATTCTAGGAAGGCTGAAGTAGCAATTCATACCTACCTGAGGCTGTGTTTTAGGAAAGCAAACCAAAAATAGTGTTTGTCTTTGACCAGTTTCCATCTATTTTAATTCTTCCTCTGAGTTATTATTTATGATTGGAAGCATGCAGGGCTATGTTTGTTTGCTTGTTTTTTTAAAAAAACTTAAGTGACAAGAGGAAAGGGGCAATAGATTAACAGTTTGGAATTTTGGTCTCCTGCCTTGATCAACAAGTCTGAGGGAATATCCCACTGATTGTAGATTGCTCCTTTAGCTTTCCTAGAATGATCATTCATGATAGGTATCAACTTCTCATTCTTTTGTAATTAGTAAATCCACATAAATTATAGAATTTTTAAAGCATCTATTTTATGATCACCATAAATGTTGTATTTTAATTTTTTATACTTTATTTTGCTGTAAACAACTTTGAAATCTTATGATCCAAACATAATATAAACATAAAACATAAAAATAACTAGCTACAACTGATTTAACATGTGGTGCAGTTCTTTTATTTCATTGAGGTGTCTGGTGTCATTACCTCTATAGTATGTGGTTTCATAGCTTCTTTTTTTCTATCTTTCAAAGAACATTTCCCTCACAACTATTGTATTTGCAGGCTGCAGATGTTGGATCATTTTGCAGAATGTGTCAAGCAGGCTAAAGGTGTTCGTCAGCAAGCCGTGCAGCTTAATATTTTTACTGCTGTTCTCAGTGCATTAAAGGTAAATCTGCATAAAGCTGTCTTTTATAGCATTCTGTTTTGCTCTCCTTCTGTAATTAGAATTTAATAATGCTGAAACTGCAAAATATTGATAGATGTGTGCACATGAATTGATTTCTGATATCATTACTGTGCTAATGTAATTCAAAAGATAAAAATGTTCTGTTTAATGGAATTGGAAATCAAGAACTGTTGATCATTCAGATTTTCTTAGAATGAATAAAGAAATGTATTTTATTTTGCTTGTATATTTCTGATCACAAAAGAGTGTTGTTGTTGTTTTTAGTATTTGCTGCTGAAATGTGTACTAGTCATAGATTAATTAAAGTAGCAGGTAGAAAGGAACCCATCCTAGAATAAAGATTACACATCAATCTTGATATAGGCCAATACTGAAGACTGTAGTGGTAGCATTTGAAAAAGATGTGGAGAGAGAATTTAGAGACACTAATTCTCTGAATTTAGAGACACTAATTCTCTAATCCACTGCTGTTGGATCATTCCTCATGTGCCAGCATATATAGCAGGAGTCCTCAAACCTAAAGTTCTTCTAGCTGCTTTTAGTCCCCCTCGGGGAGAAAATCGAGGTAGAAATAAAGATGATGATTATGATGATATTATTATTATTATTATCATTATTACTACTATTTTTCAGTTTATGTTGTTGACTTTTGCCAAGCCAGCTACTCATATTTAAAGCATTCACCCCATGTAGCTTTACAGAGAGAGAAAATAATATTTTAGAGCATAAGGACAGGCTAGATCAGGCCAAAAGGCTTTTGGGTCCAGCTTTTTGTTTACATAGTGGCCAACTAGTTACCGAAAAGCAGCATAAGCACTCCAACAAATGGTGCACACAGGTATAGTGCCTCCGATATTGGAGATATAGTTGCGAATCGTTATTGTAAATAATTGTCATTGATAGCTTTATCTTTTGTGATTTTGTCTAACAATTCGTTTTCCAAGTTGGCAGTCATAATTAAATCTTGTGAATTCCACAGCTGAAACATTCACTGTGTGAAGGAGTACTTCCTCTTAACCTGTTCTGAATTTTCCACCATCTAAATTCACTGGATGCCAAGAAACGCAATGCTTCATGTTGCACTGTGTAGGTGTGATCACTTTAGAAATATGATGGGTTCTGGGGCGTTAGAGAGGAGCCTATATTATTTTAGAAATGTTCCCCATTGCAAAGGTGGCCCTGATAGTTGGTCTGTGCATAGTTTCTCATTGCAAAGCCTTCTGAGTAATGAAGAGTTGTTTGTTCTTCATTTTATTTTGCAAATACTGTTGTTTGTTGTTTGTTCTTCACATTCTTTTGCAAATATTATAAAGAATGTCAACTAAAAATATGTTTGATATATGGTAACTTGAGAAGAAGAGCAAACAACCATTCTGTCCACAAAATAATATATCTGGATTTCAGTTCATTACTGCTCTAAGAAACAGGCCTTCTTGAGCAAAACTGAGTACAAGCTGTGTACCAGATCATATGTGCAAAATTAAACTTATTTGTAATTGGAAATTTATGATTTCATTTCCAGATGCAGTACTTACAGCTAAATTAAAGATGTACTTCTACATTTTTCTCTTTGGCTAAAGGGCTTAGCTGAGAATAAAAGTACTTTAGGACCAGAAGAAGTTCGCAAGTCTGCCTTGACACTAGTTATGGGGGCTCTTGACAATCCTAATCCCATCCTGAGATGTGCAGCAGGAGAAGCTCTTGGCAGAATGGCACAGGTGGTAGGAGAAGCCACATTCATTGCCAGGATGGCTCAGTATAGCTTTGACAAGTAAGTTCCGCTTTCACTCTTAAGTAAAAGATGCCAAATCTCTTTCTCTTGAATGTGGTACCAGGCATTTTTAGATGGCTTCTCATTTTATCTTCATTATTTCAGTGTGCCATGTAACTTAATCTTAAAGTTTTGGTTTCATCTGAAGGGCTTTCTCTTACGTTAAAAATTCTGCATCAGTAACCAACTAAAAGAAATGCAACTTTAAAAATGTGTTCACAGGCTGAAATCGGCTAGAGATGTTGTATCAAGAACAGGCCATTCATTGGCTCTTGGCTGTCTCCATCGTTATGTGGGAGGCATTGGATCTGGACAACACTTGAAAACCAGTGTCAGTATTCTATTAGCACTGGCACAAGATGGAACATCTCCTGAAGTTCAGGTAAAAGAAATAACATCCAGCACAGTTCAAAGATTATACAGTTTGCAGTTTGTCTTGTCTTCTGTATGTATGTGGATTAGGGATGTAAATCTGCTTATTTTGTTCTTGCAAACAGGAGTGAAGAATTTTGAATTTTTCCTGCAGGCAAAATCATATGAATTTGCATATTTTTGACTAAAATTTCATGTCTATAGACTTGCTATATGAAAATTTCATTTGACATTTCATAAAATAAATAGACTGTTTTCTGTACACAACAATTTTTGTGCAAATGAAAGTGTTGCAACAAGTCACAAACTGTGAAAAAATTCATGGTAGTTGACTATTCTCTCAAAGCATGTCTATGTATGTTGAGGCACTGTTTCTCACTGAGGATGAGAAGATTCATGAGTACTCTTTACATTTTCAGTGTGGATATTTAATAATAACATGTATACTATCTAATATATAAAAATCAAATTTGTGTGTTCGTCTGTGTCAGGCGAAGACCTGACCTCATATGATTGGCTGTGTCAGGCAAAGACCTCGTATGATTGGCTGCCTAAGAAGATTTTGTGGAATCTGGGATTTGCAGTTTAGGGAGGGACCTTTAGAGTTCTCAGCCACAGAGCTCTTGAGCCTGGCCGGTTGCTATGGAGATGAGACCTAGCAGCAAGGAAGAGGGCAGTATACTCCCTTGGGAACCCAACCTCTGTATGTTAATAACTCTGAATATAGATCGGATTGGGGAATATGGGAAAAAGTTACAGGTACTGGACAAGACAGTTTGGGAATTAGAGACACAGGACCTCAAATCTTTCTAACAAGTATTATCTATGAGAAAATAAAATCCCGGGCAACACAGAGTATATACTCTAATTCCTATTAAAAAGAAACAGGCAGTAAATTCTATTCAAAAGTCCAGGCAGTAAGTGCTACAAAATCTTTCAAAGGAATAAAAATGTTTTCATTGTAAGCCAGCAGTTTTTTTGCTGTGTCAGCAATTTATAATCTTGTAAATAATCTGAATTTGTTTCTTTCAACATTACTGAATTTCGTATTGAATACAAGCTAGCTATTTATTATGTATTATTCTAAGGTATTAAAAGTGGCATGTGTGGTTTTTAACTGCCACCTCATAACCAAAATTGTGAATCTGGATGTTAGATACAGATTGTTCCCCCTATAACAATTACTCTTATGGTCATCCTTCGGAGAGAATATAGAACCCACCCACCTTAATGGAACCTGCTAGGAGCCAGACTTACTCTCTCAAACAAAATCTGTTTCACATGACATCAGTTGCCAGCATTCTACTTCATTTCCCCTTTTCCTTGCTTTGTAACCTTGGTACTTTGAAATTTTCCTTCCAGTGGGCATGTTTTGAGTTCACACCTGTGTATTTCAGTACCATGAAGCCTGAACTACTGTAGGTCGTTACAGATTTTGTATAATTTCCTATTCCTTTTTCACCTGGGTCTGTTAGCCTGCATAATAGACAAAGTGTAATAATGGCTGTCAAAGGTTGCAGACCAATGGGCAAAAAAACTCCAAGTACAGTCAGCCCTCCCCTTTGAGGGTTTCACTTTTGCAGATTTGATTACTGATGGATTATTTGCTGTCACCTCTGCTGCCTCCCTATGCCATTTTTGATAGGGACTGCAAGCCTTGTGAGACTGAGAAACTGCAGACGAGGCTTGTAAGTCCCTATTAAAAATGGTGTGGGGCAACAGTGGAGGTGGCAGTAAGCCTCACCAGCCACCCACTTCTGCCTTGTGAAGGAACCCTGACGCCTCAAAGGAATCCATGGTAGGTTGGATATGGTGATCATACTTCTTTTGTGTGTGTTAAATATAGTTTGGGAGGGCCTAGAGTTATTTACGTTTTTTCCACTTTCACGGGGTCCTATGACTCTAACTGTAAGTGAATGTGAAGGGATCACAGTATTGTGAAGTTGATTTTCTGTTTATCACCTTCCATACCCTCGTTTTTGGTTCTTACTGATAAAACTCCCATTGGAGGCAGTAGGAGACAATTTAAGTAGAAATACTCTGGGGTATTTGACTTTCTCTTCATGTCAGTGGCAGGGAGGGCTGTGAATCCAGTAGAACAAACCCAATATGCCCCTTTTTGCTCTTTTCAAAACTGCTAGATCCACTCTCAGAAATAGATGCTGCAAAACCTCCACTGTGGCTAGGTGGGGCTAGGAGAAGGCATCTGCTGTTGCATCTCCCCCACTAAAGCTGTAGCATTGTCAATGACTTCTCATTCTGTACAACCTATGGAGATACATTCTGGGAACCATAGGATTGCAGCCAAAATCAGCATCTTTGACAATGTAGTCAGAATTCAAAGAATGCACAAGCTGAAACATTTTCACAGGTAGCAGAGGTCTAACCCACCTTACCTAGTCAATGAAATAAAAGAGCTTGTGCCTCTCTCATGTTGGTGCTATGTTAATGTTTCATGCTGGGAATTCATTTCTCACAAGTCTGACGTCATGTTGTGGGGCCACATGGGTTTGCCTTCTCCGCTCTGTTTTGTTTTGTTGTTCAGAAAGGCAAGAGCACTACTTGTACTTGTTTTTCCATAATTACTGTCAGGGAGAGCTGCACTCTTAATTTAGAGATGGAAGGTATGATCTGTTTGAGAACTCTTGTGGCAACCATGTTTACCATAATCCTAATATATTTTGCACTGAGTACATGACTGACATATTTATTCTTCTTCTTAGACGTGGTCTCTCCATTCACTTGCTTTAATAGTGGATTCTAGTGGACCAATGTATCGTGGATATGTGGAGCCCACTCTGTCTTTGGTTCTCACCTTGCTTCTGACAGTGCCTCCATCGCACACAGAAGTTCACCAATGCCTGGGCCGATGTTTAGGAGCTATAATAACAACAGTTGGTCCTGAGCTGCAAGGTTAGTGTAAAAAAGAATATGCATGACATGATGGCATGACCTACATGCCATCAGTAGATTGAAACTTTGAAATCATGCTATGATAAATTTGCATTATGTTATGTTTGTACTTTGACCTGCATGCCAGTTTTGACAGAATTGAAAATGAATGGTACTGTCTGATCCTTTTATACATACTTTCCAGCTTGAACAGCATTCAACAGAGAATGTGGTAATCCTATAAGCACTTTGTCAACAGACAAAGTGCTTGTAGGATTACCGCATTCTCTGTTGAAGCTTGCCCCTCATAGCTAGCCAAGGTCGGACTTAACAGTATAGATATGAGAAGCCGTCAGTGCCTCGTTAAAGGATTGGGTAGTTCTGTTAGTCCCAGAAAAGACAATAGTGACACCTTCGAAGAAGATGGGCCTGTTTCTCTTGGGCATGAATCTTTAATTGCCAAGATTCAGATCTCCTGGCTCTGAGACAAGTCTCGGAATGTATGGTGTCACAGCAATTTTGGATGGCAGTAATTGTTTAGATCTGTTCCAATTTGGCTTTGGGCTTGGTGTCAGGACAGAATTTGCATTGGCTGGAAATTGTGGTGGATGCTTGGGAATGGATTGGGGAGAGTGTGTGGGATCTTTCTGGACTGTCCAGCTGGAATGGGAGTGGGAGGCACAGTGTTCTAGTGGCTCCAGTACTACCTGGGAGAACAGATCCAGAAATTGTCACTGGTGGGACTCTAGTCTACCTATGACCATTGACATTTGGAGTGTTTCAGTGTTCTGTCTTGTCCCCTAAACTTTTTGTAACCTATGTGAAACTTCCAGAAGCAGTCATCTGGAGGTTTGAACTATGATGATATCAGTATACATACAGTGCTACCTCATATTTCCACTGTCTAATTCCAGGATTGTAGTTGTAATTCTGGACAGAGGTCTAAGAGTAGTATTGGAATGGGCAAGATAGAACCATCTGAAATTTAATCTGTGTAAGATTGAAGTACCCATGGATAGAAAAATGTGCTAATGTGGATGGCATTTTAATTCTGACTCTGGATGAGGTCACATTTCTCTTGAAGTTACATAGTGTAGAACAGTGGTTCTCAACCTGTGGGTCCCCAGATGTTTGTGGACTTCAGCTCCCAGAAGCCCCAGCCACTATGGTCAATGCTCAGGGCTTCTGGGAGCTGAAGTCCAAAAACATCTGGGGACCCACAGGTTGAGAACCACTGGTGTAGAAGTTTTCTTGAGAGGGGGCATTAGCTGTCTCTGGTACTTTGTACTAGCTGGGCAGCTGTTGCTCTAAGTCAAGACTTTATTGACCTAGATTTGTGTTTTCTTTCTGATTATCTGGTAGAGAGTGGTGAGAGACTCAAGTAGGTCTGATCAGTTTTTAATACTGGGTAGAAAAGGGACTTGAATTGTGCCTTGAGGGTAATAAAGGATTACATTTGTGTGTGAGTCAAACTTCAAAATTCCTTTAAAGAGTATGTGACAGAATACAAACATACTTATATAATGCGTATGTGAAACTGAAGAAGAAAACTACTGTATATAGATGGTTCAAAAGTTGCTTTCATAATGTACATTTTCTTAGGTAATGGAGCCACTGTTTCTACTATCCGCTCCTCATGCCTGGTGGGGTGTGCAATTACACAAGATCATTCAGACTCTCTGGTTCAGGCAGCTGCCATTTCCTGTCTCCAGCAACTTCACATGTTTGCACCACGACATGTTAACCTTTCCAGTCTCGTTCCCAGTCTTTGTGTGAGTATAAACCATGTTCCTCCTTTAAACAGTCACTACATGGTAATTAATACAGTGTGCCCTCTCCTGATGCAACCTCCGCACCTGTGAGGTTGTGCAAAGCATTGTGTTCCATTATTGTCAATGGGTACGATGGGTGCAGCCACACACATGTTGCACCCATTGACTATAATGGGATGTGACACTAGTGTTTTTCATTTTACATGGGAGTTCCTGAAACAGAACCCCTGCCTATATGGCGGGCACACTGTACACATTTCATATTAATACAGATCTGGTACTTCGTGCAGTGGCAGTGGTGAGAGGGGAATGCATTGTATCAAAATGCTTTGACAAGTAGTCATTTTATTCCATTGCTCATCTAATACCACTTTTGCATTTACTTGCTGTTACTTTTTTAAGAAAACCTGCTTCATGCTTTTATTACCCTTTTTGAGCTATTGCGGTATCTTTAGGCAAAATCCAAGCAGATAAGCACTTTGGTATTTTTATGATGTCCGAACCTAGGTTAGTTATGTACCTTTTCAAATGTGATAAAATGCTAGAAGCAAATGTGTTCTAAGTATAACTTTGAGCAAGCTCGCAACTATTCTGAAGAGTGTGCTGCTTTTTCTTGTTGGAAAAGTATACTACCCTGTGTGCATGTACCTCCTGTAGAGAAAGCCATGAGCCTGATAACTGCAATAAACGTTTAAATATTTGAAGGGATGCCATGTAGAGGAGGGAGCGGGCTTGTTTTCTGCTGCTTCAGAGACCAGAACAAGGAACAATGGATTCAAGCTGCAGGAAAGGAGATTTCACCTGAACCTCAGGAAGAACTTTCTGGCGGTCAGGGCTGTCCGGCAGTGGAATATGCTGCCTCGGAGTGTAGTGGAGTCTCCTTCTTTGGAGGTTTTTAAGCAGAGGTTGGATGGCCATCTGTCGGAGTGCTTTGAGGGTGTTCCTGCATGGCAGGGGGTTGGACTGAATGGCCCCTGTGGTCTCTTCCAACTCTACGTTTCTATGATTCTGTGATAAAAAAAAACATTTAGATGCCTTTTGGTAGGAAGAAAATATGTACAATAAAGTTTTGAAAATGATTGTGTTTATAAAGCATAGTTAGGTTTGTGGTTTATGTGATTTTACATTCAAGAACAGAAGCTTTGCATGACACATCATATGAACTTAGGCTGCTTCTACTTCATTTTATTCACAAAGCTTTAATACTGTTGCTCTTGGCTGCTGCATTAACCCCAGTTGGCTGACAGTAAAATGTCGCCTCCTCCACACTCTGGCGTAATGCCTTATCCTTTTGCACTTCGGAATGCTAGCAATTTTAGCTTTCATTTAGATGCATACTTTGCAAAGAATGAGTATCTAAGACTTCTACAAATATTCAGTATCCAGAAAATCTCACCAAAGGCTCCTAATTAAAAAAGAAAGAAATGAGAGATTGCCAAGGAATTAGGGTTCACTTCTGCATATCTGTCCACTAATGCAGCAATGCTTAAACTGGATCTCAACTACAGTGTTATGTGTGTATTAACTGAATAATAACTGTTAAGAATGCAGGCATGCTGAATCATTTAGGGGAAGGGTTAGGTTAAGCCTCCACTGAGCCCTCTGTGGAAGAGTCTGTGGACTAGATTATATCAGAAATGAGCTTTCTAGCCAAATCACGAAACAGGTACTTTATCCATGGCTGTGCTGCATGAAACATTTCTCCAACTGAGGAAATCACATGCAAATTGAAGCTGAATCCCTGACCAGGGCACTGGCTAGAGGAACACTTGATTGGGATAGTATTACTCCTCCACCGAGGAAGGTGTAGAGCAAGCAAAGCCGTTGCACATTGCTCATCCTTCCAGCTGGAGAATCCTTTGTATGAATGAGCTTCTTATTCTCTTTTGTCCGTTAGCACTGGTGATAAAAAGAGTTCTGTTTGGGATTTGTTTTTAAACAATGGGTAGTGAGAATAAGCCTGTGTATGAAACTGCATCAGGAGCTTGCTTTTGTGTGTTAGTCTATCATTGAACAGAGTTTGAACAAACCATGGGTTACCAAAAGATATATCACAGGGAACAATGATTAGTTTAAAACCAAAAAGAGATGGCGTTTGATCTCCTTCTCCTGGTGTACAGAAGGAGAGCAAAAGAGAGACTCAGAAGTCTGAGGGCCATGAGTCACATAGCAAGAAACTATGGTTTCCCATTATGTGTGAAGGAAACATAAAAGTGCCCAGTTTTGTGTGGATTGCATAAACTTTTGTAAGTGTTCATTTCAACTGTTTTTATAGAATATGGCTTTTGTTGAACATTCAGATTCCTATTTTATGGTAGAAGTACTTCTTATTTTGGACATTTAATAGTCTGGTTTGTCAGATCTGAATCTTACTTTATTTAACTATAGTGGGCATCCATGCACATATATGTAGACTCCCCTGAACCTCTTTTTGCAGCATGTGCATGTAATTATATTTATTTTGTTTCTTATGAAAATATTACCCCTTTTGAAATTGTTTGTATAATAAAAACTTCAATGCGTTGAGGAGCTGACTGACATTAATCAACATTTGCTGTGTGTTTCTTTAAAATGACTCAACAATTCATGGTTTCAGGTTCATTTATGCAGCTCTCACCTACTACTGCGTCGAGCTGCAGTAGCATGTCTGAGGCAGCTTGCTCAAAGAGAAGCAGCAGAAGTATGTGAATATGCCATGAGCTTAGCTAAAAATGCTGGAGAAAAAGAAAGTAATGGGATGAGTAAGTTTTGCTTCTATACATTCTCTTTAAAATCCAAACTGGATATAACTGGCACTGTTACCTTTTCAGATGTGTTTCCCTTTTGCTGCCTTTATTGTTCAATTTTTTACCTGCATGTTGCAACACTTCATTTAAAAAAAAATCAGTTTTTGAAAAATTGACTTGTATTAGTTTACCTGTTAGTTGGTGTTCCAAATGATACTTTGCTTATATTCAGACTGAATCCCTAGAACCTTACGGTATTTGCTGGCATATAAGACACACTTTTTTTCTTAAAAAATACCCTTTGAAAACGGGGTGTGTCTGTTATACCAGCAAATACGGTAACGCTAAAAATATAGGGAATGAACTGGGAGCCAAAGTTCTCCTTGCCCAGGCAAACAGGAAGGGAAAGGGTAGTAGAATCCAAGTGAAGTACTCCTTACCTTCTCCTCCTCTCCTGTGCATTTTGACTCTCCCAGGGCCCAAGAAAAACTGGTGCAGCATTCTTTTTATTCCCCTCCTCTCCTGGTGCAGCACTCTTTTCATTCCCTTCACCAAGGAACTACCAAATTTTTTTCCTGAAAAATGCCCCTTGAAAGTAGGGTGCATCTTATATGCCTGTGCATCTAATACGCCAGCAAATGCGATATATTGACTTTGGTTTTGAGTGGTAGGAGAGAGAAAGATTTGTTTGTTAGGTCTGACATTAACAAGACTAAGTATGTTTGTCCATGACACACAGTTTGCTGGGTTTGATGGTATAACCTCTCCTACATTTATGGTGATGCAATTCTTGAATAGATGGGCTGGTTCTGATGTTATTTTGCTACCCACCCCTTTTAGCTGGATGAATTCATGCAGGGAATTCATATAACTACATAAGGGTTTATGTAGCCTTTTAAATTTATTTGAAAAGCCTGTCCAAATAAAGAACATTTTCAGACAAATGAATATATGTCAGGATGGAATGATAAGGATATTTTAAAGCAAAACTGTGTAATATGGTGATATAATGAATAATACTGAATTCAGAAAATTTCTAGGAGCATATGGCTTGATGCAGTGGGAAACCACACAAATATATAATTTTACTGCACTTTGTGGTTTGAAACTGAATAAGTGGTTTATGTATTTTAGTAAAATCCACTGGTTTGAGGGTGTTGACATTGTAAAGCTGCAATTTTACATGGTTCCGTGTAGTGTAGTAATAATGATGCTGAGGCATTTGCCAGGACCTGGACCTACCTTAAGGATACTGAAGTTCCCCCACCCCCTGATTCATGAGCATTCATGCCTGGAGGAGAGTAGGGAGGGGAATCACAGAACTGTCTGATTATGGTCCCTATAGCTAGGCATAAAGTGATTACACCATCATGGTAGCCCGGATCTACCAGAGGTCTCAGCAGATTCTCTTGTTAATTCTCTTGATCATTTTGTTGAATCCTAATGCCAAAATATTTGAGGGAAAATGTTTTTAATCATCTACCAAGTCAGATTACTTTTGTCTGTGGCTAGGCGAATTCATGTGAGCTCAATGGTAGACCGTAAGGACTTCTGGGTGGAAACCGTTCAACAGGTTTAAGGTTAAATCGTCCATTTTATTTTTTAATATTGGTGAAGGATCCACATGTTTCATTTATTACCTATTACTGGACCTTTTTCTGTCAGAAACTAAGTTGTCCTTAGATTTATCACTTGTTGAGAGGTGAATAGAATAAGATCATCCCTGAGATCCTTGGATATAGGATGAGATATAAATATTTTAATTAATAAAATAAATAAATTTGGTCCTTTCCTTCTTTTTGTTATTTCTCATTCTTGATATTTAGAATATAAATTTCTTGGAAAGGCTTTTTAAAAAAAAAAAAAAAAAGCTTCTCTGTAAAATGCCATCTTGTATTTGATGGCAATATATAGAAAGAAGAATTTGAAGCTTTGGATAGCTGAGATTCAAATAATTTTAATTAATTAATTAATATCCCACTTTTCTCCTGACTGGGACCCAGAGTAGCCCACAACATGAATTAAAGTGCACGAATTAAAAACTAGTAATAGAAAAGTTGAAAATTAAATAAGTTATTATATTAAAACATCAGTACCTTAAAACAATATGATGTTAGTTAAAGTTAGTTAGTAAGTTACTCTGCTACAGAGTAGTCTTCGTATGCTTCTATTTCAAGCATCTGGGAATATTTTTAGTTTCATTCAATTTATTTCATTCAATTCAAATAACACCTTTGGTTGTCTCGGTTGTTGGAAATAACTGTTACTGGTGGGGGAGGAGCTAGCATCCACTAGCTCTCTATGTAGCTCCAGTCCTTGGAGCTCAGTTAACAGGAATTCTCAGCTAACAGGCAAGGCCAAGAGGTGTTTTGTATAGATATGGCAGAAGAGACAACATAAGGTGAGCTTATGTCTGTTCGGTTAATCTCCCCAGCCTCGGAGAGTCTTTTGAGAGAGTTTGTTGGGTTGACTCCATTGTATCTGTTGAGTCCATAGTATCTGTAAGGTTCTTTGTTTGTGTGAACTGGGAGGAGGCTTGCTTGTGTGTTCATTAGTGTTCTATTGTGTTTTGGTGAGTCTGTGTCTGTTGGATGAAGGCTGATTGTGTGAACTGAGTGGAAGCTTGTTTGTATTCTGTTGTTCTTTTGAGTATACCAAAGTTCTCTGAGTGAGCACGTGGTCTCAGGCCAACAGGTGTTTAGTGGGAGAGTTTTGAAGGGGGGGCCCAAACTTCTGTTTCATTGCCTACTTAAATCTCCTGAATGTGGATGGTGAGGGAGCTGCTGCAGTCATTTGCAACAGCTGTGGTATGCTTTTGTTTTTGCTGAGGATGTGGATAGCTACACCCGCAGGAAGTGCGGTTGCTCTGTTGGAAGAGAAGATCCAGCAACTTGAGGCCTGTGTATATGCTCTTCAGTGTATTAGAGAACATGAGGTTTTCTTGGACAGAATGGAACAGACTGTCCTGGTTGAGGAATTACCAGGGTATCTCTCTGAGGAGGAGTTCAGTTCCCAAACACAGGACGTTGACATTTGGAGGAATGTGACATATAGAAATTGAAAGATCAGGGATCATTCTGTGACTTTGGTGCTACAGAATTGATTCAAAACTATCTCCCTTATCAGTGATGATGAGGAACAGGAACAAGAGCAACACTGTTGATCGTCAGAGAATGTGCAGTTGGCCTTGGAAGACTGAGCACATAGAACAGCCCCTGCCAATCCCCAGAAGAGATGTGTGGTGGTAATAGAGGGGTCTGTTAAGGGAACAGAAACAGTGGTTTGTGGGTCTGGCAGGATGGCTTGAAAGGTGTGCTGACTCCCGGGGGAAAAGGCCCATGATGTAACAGAGCAGCTGACAAAACTCATCAAGCCCATTGACTGTTACCACTTTCTTTTGGTCCCCATGGGAGCCAGTGACACTGCAAGGTATAGCCTCCAGGATATCACAATGGATTACAAGGCTTTGGATGTGAAGCTGAAGGACTTTGATGCACAGGTTGTCATTTCATCTCTCCTCCTAATTGAAGGACATAGCCTAGGAAGGGAGAGAAGAATAGTGTAAATAGCTGGCTCTGCATGTGGTGCCACCAGGAACAGTTTGCTTCTTGGACCATGGAATGTGGTTTCATGAAGAGGGACTTCTTGCAAGTAATGGCTTGCACTTTACAGCAACTGGTTGGAACATATTTGCTAAGAGTCTCATAAACCTGATCAGAAGGGCTTTAAAATGAGTTATGCAGGAACAGGAGACAGTATTCTTGAAGGCAAGAGTTCATTAAGTGCTGGAGATAATAACCTGAACGTTATAGGGGGAAGAAGGATATCAACAAGCTGGAACTTGTCCAGAGGAGGATGACCAAAATGGTGAAGGGTCTGAAAGCCATGCCCTATGAGGAATGGCTTAGGGAGCTGGGGATGTTTAGTCTGCAGAAGAGAAGGTTAAGAGGGGACATGATAGCCATGTTTAAATATTTGAAGGGATATCATGTCAAGGGGGGAGTGGGGTTGTTTTCTGCTGGTTCAGATACTAGGATGAGGAGCAATGGATTCAAGCTGCAGGAAAGGAGATTCCACTTGAACCTCAGGAAGAACTTCCTAACTGTCAAAGCTATCTGGCAGTGGAATATGCTACCTCGGAGTGTGGTAGAGTCTCCTTCTTTGGAAGTTTTTAAGCAGAGGCTGGATGACCATCTGTTGGGAATGCTTTGATGGATGTTCCTGCATAGCAGGGGGTTGGACTCGATGGCCCCTGGAGTCTCTTCTAACTCTATGATTCTATGATTCTATAACTGGAAAGTAGTACAAGAACCCAACAGTGTATGGGAAGAAAACCTTAAATATGCAGCTGGATGGGGGAAGATCAATGGTGTTAGATGTCTCTACACTAATGCACAGAGCATGGGAAATAAATAAGATGATTTTGAACTCATAGCACAGCAAAGCAAGTATGGTTTAATAGGCATCACTGAAATTTGGTGGGGTGATTGTTATGATTAGATTGTACTAAGAGAAGAGTATAATCTGTTTCAGAGAAATAAACTAAGGAGGAAAGGAGGAGGGGTAGCTTTGTATATTAAGGATGTTTACATCTGTGAAGAGATCCATAACTTAAATCCTGGGAGCTAGGTTGAGAACATCTGGGTAAAAATTAAGAGGAAAAGAAACAACAGTGGTGTCATTATAGGGATCTTTACAGCTCCCCCTGCCCCAGCCAGACTGAACAAGTAGATGTGCTTGGAAGACCAAACATTCAGAAAGAATAGATGTAATAGTAATGGGAGATTTCAACTATCCTGATATTTGTTGGAAGTCGAACATTGCCAGGAGTATCAAGTCCAGCAAATTCTTCACTTGCCTTGTAAACATTTTCATTGTCCAGGAGATGGAAGAGGCTACAAGAGGAACTGCTATGTTAGATCTGATCCTAACCAATAATGATGACCTGGTTAACGGGGTGGAAGTGGTGGGATCCTTAGGTAGGAGTAGCTGTGTTCTCCTGGAGTATGTTACACAGTGAAAAGGAGAAGCAAAGTGTAATCAGACATGCATATTCTACACTTTTAAGAAAGCTGATTTCAGTAAACTTAGGAAAATGCTGGGTGGGATCCCATGTTCAGGAATAATAAAAGAGAAGGGAGTTCATGATGGATGGGGATTTCTTCAAGTGAGATACTGAAAGCACAATTTCACACATTTCCAATGAGGAGGAATTTGAACAGAAGTCCTGTCAGACTGGAGGAAGGCAAATGTTGTCCCATCTTCAAAAAGGGGAAAAAGAGGACCCAAACAATTACCATCCAGTCAGACCAACATCAATACTGGGAAAGATTCTAGATTAGATCATTAAACAGAGAGACTGTAAGCATTTAGAAAGGAATGGTGTGATCACTAGAAATCAACATGAGTTTCTCAGAAACAAGCCATGTCAGATGAATCTTATCTCTTTTTTTATAGATTTGTGAGCTTCGTAGGTGAAGGGAATGCTGTGGCTGTAGCATATTTTGATTTCAGTAAGGCCTTTGACAAGCTTCCTGATGATATTCTTGAAAACAAGCTAGTAAAATGTGGGCTAGACAATGCTGTTGTTAGGGGGATTTATAATTGACTGACCAAACTCAAAGGCCAATGGCTAACTAATGGCTCCTCCTCATCCTGGAAAGAAGTGACTAGTAGGGGGGCCACAGGATTCTGTCCTGGGTTTAGGGCCATTCAACATCTTTATAAATGACTTGAATGATGGAATAGAGAGCATGCTTATTGAATTTGCCCATGACACCGAATTAGGAGGAGTAGCTAATACCCCAGAGGACAGGGACAGAATTCAAAATCACCCTAACATATTAGAGAGCTCAGCCAAAACTAACAAAATGAATTTCAACAGGGAGAAATGTAAGGTCTACACTTGGGCTGAAAAAATGAAATGCACAGATATAAGATGGGTGACACTTGGCTTGACTGCAGTACATGTTAAAGGGATCTAGGAGACCACAAGCTGAACATGAGTGAGCACTGTGATGTGGCAGCTAAAAAAACCAATGAGATTCTGGGCTGCATCAGTAGGAGTATAGTGTTTAGGTTGAGGGAAGTAATATTACCACTCTATTCTGCTTTGGTCAGACCTCACCTGAAATACTCTGTCCAATTCTGGGCACCACAATTCAAGAAAGATATTGAAAAGCTGTAATATGACCAGAGGGCATGTCCAGAAGGCCTGGAAACCCTCCCTTATGAGAAATGGCTTAGTGAGCTGGGTATGTTTAGCTTGGAGAAGAGGTGACTTAAGAGGTGACATGATAGCCATATTTAACTATGTGAAAGGATGTTGTATGCAAAATGAAGCAAGCTTATCTTCTGCCTCTTCAGAGACTAAGACACAGGGCAATGGCTTCAAATTACATGAAAAGAGATTCCACTTAAACATTTGGAAGAGTGGAGTCTCATTTTTTGGAGGTTTTTAAACAGCTGAATGGCCATCTGTTGGGAATATTTTGATTGTATATTCCTGCATGGCAGGGTGTTGGACTGGATGACCCTTGTGATCTTCCAAGTCTATGATTTTGTGTACCATATACTAGTGGAATGGTAACTTCAGCTTTATTTCCAGGTTCCCTAAACCAGTGCTATTCAAAATTGTGGTCTCTGAACTGTAACTGGTCCCTGAGCCACTGGCTGCTAGTCCTTAGTGAGTTTCTAGGAAAGAAAGAAAGAAACAATTGTAGTTAGCAAGAACAAGTATGGTACTTTTTGCTGGCACACTTGAAAAAAGTAATTGCTAGTCTTGCACATCAGATAGAGAAATGTTACACTAAATAAAACTATTTGCAGTTTCTGTGGATGTGTTCCGCTAACAGAAGACTGTTTATCTCAAATGTTACATTTTCTGTTTTGTTCTATTGTTTCAAATTATTTTAAAACCAGATGAACTGATGCCAGTGTTTCACTTATGTGTATTTCATACAGCTAAAGGTTTATTAAAACAATCTCAGAGAATTACCATTTTTTAAAAAAATTAATGTATCTTGTTAATATAAAATATTTTTGTCACTTATTTCATAGACGTTAGTCCTTTTGCTCCAGGACCTGGTTCCCGAAGGGATATTCATGGTCGGCATCAAGGAATTAATATCACAGAGACTGGACTTGAGGGAGTTCTTTTTGGGATGTTAGATCGGGAAACAGATCGGAAATTGTGCTCTGATATTCATGATACTTTGGGACATATGCTTTCATCTCTGGCAGTGGAAAAACTTTCTCATTGGCTGAGATTATGCAAGGATGTTCTTGCCGCATCCAGTGGTAAGTATCAAAAAATGACTGTGTAAATTGGCAACATAAATATTATCTAATTAGTTGGTTGTCGGCCTGTGGAAGGCTGTAGAAAACCTGCAGAAGGTTTTTATTTAGAAAACATTTTTCTTACAGTTTGTATACTGCTTACCCTCACCTTACAAATACTAAAATTTTAAACATGGTACACCAAAATATCCTCCTTTGAAGGTAGTGCTTCACCTCAGAAAATAAATGTTAAACAATTAAAAAAAGAAGTTCTGAAAAAAGGTTAGACTTCATTTCATCTTTCAGAAGAATATTTTTTTTAGCTGTGGGACAGGTATTAATGAGTTTCTGCATGAACATATCACAGACAGTATTTTTATGGTTGTTTTCTTGATTAATATTGGGATATGTGACACAGGAGAGGATACAGTTTGTAAACTGTCACTAGACATGCTAAGGTTCTTAAATCTTAAATCTGCTGAATTTTGCATTGTAACCCCCAATCGGCCTTTTAAATCACAAACATCAATACAGAACTAGATGCAGAGTTAATCCAGTTGTTACCCTGCTTGCTAAGGGGCTCCCTTAAGGGATTCCCAAAATCTGTTAAAATTGTGGGGAAAATTAGCTCAGAGCACTGTTTTAGCTATGCGAGAGGCAGGGTAACGTTGCAGGACCTTTGTAACCCGGATTTTACAGAGTCAGACCACGCCAAAAAAACCAGGCAGGTTGTTCAGTTTAAAGATTTTATTAAACCCTCAGTAATTAAAGCAAACAACAACCAAACCCCCTCACACATTCATTCAAGAGCTAAAGAAAAAGAAAGTAAGGAAAATTGATAGGAATTTTGTTTTGGGGTGTTCAGAGGCAATACTTTACCTTGATTTAATGCCCAAGGGAACCAATGTTGAAAAACTGGAGATTCAAAGCGATGAAACTCAAAAAGTGGGGGAAGGGGGGGTTGAGGCAAAACAAACTGACAGGGATTCAGGAGGAAAATGTGAATTAACCCCCGAACAGAGAAAAACATGGGGTTTTTATAGGAAAAATATACCTGGAGGGCTAGTTCTCTCCCTGGGAGAACAATAGTACAGGAGGCTAGATTAAAAAGCCTTTAATGACCAACATCTCCAGCTAAATGTTTTTCTCAGTCCTTTGTGAATGACACTGACCAAATGGACAAAAGGCCCAGGTAGAGTGAGATTGCCCACATTCAGCAGGCTGATTGTGATTCTATTGAGCTGCCATATCAGTGCAAAAGGGCCCTTTTGTCTGTTTTATGGTCCTCATGTCTTCCAGGAATTCCTGGCCCATGTGACAGATTCAGTCTGAGTCACCTTTTGGCTTGGCCAAAATTTTAACTTCCTGCCAGCGTGCACTTTCAGTGACCCTGTTAGACACATGGAATGATTTCTGATATTAGCCATGTGGAGATATCAATTTGATGTGATAAATTAATAAATTGTAGACCCTGGGAGAGAGAGAGTTAATGGTCGTACTTACACAGTTGAGATATAATCTGTCTGAAATGATATGTGCTTGGAAACTACTTTTTTTGGGCTATAAAGGTCAGCCTATATATTCTGACTCATAAAGTTAAGGTAGATAGTGATAAGTGCTTTTCTACTAATGCACAGTAGCATCCTAATGTTGGTGGATCCCTAGGCATATTTAGAAATTCATTTAATAAGTAGCCTCAGGAGACAGGGAGCTTGAGGTGTTGATAAAATGACTTTCAAAATATTATTTATGAGGTACTAAAACATGAATGAAACCTCTGAGTCATTGATCTCTTAATTAGTGTTTCTTCTGGGGAGTACTAAGTTTATCCCTGGAGTGTAAATTGAGCTTTTGATTTCTTCCTTTTGGTACTTTTTGTAACATAATGCTATGGAATTTAGATTCCTGCCAATTATTTCTCTTTCCTCTTGCAAATGAAATGTGCTGCCACTATTTGTATCATATACAAATATTGCTTCTTCATTTGTGTGTGTGGTGAGATTTTGGCATTTTGAACAACCCAACTAATATTTTATTGACATCAAAGCATTATCATGTACAGTTTTTAAGAGGAAAGTAAGTACAGGCATTTCATACCATGCCTCTCCAGAGGTCAGTAAATATGTGTGTGTGATAAAATGAGAAGATGCTTCCTTAGCTTCCAGGTGTGATTGTTAAAAGAATATTTCAACAAGCTTGTTATATTTCTTTTCTTATGTTAATTGATTTATGTGGATTTGCTTCAAAACAATGGTAAATCTGTTGTTATTTTAATTATTTTTTAATGTTCACTTGTTCAGGATAGCTCTCACAGCATTCATTTGTAACTCAGAGATAAATGCAAGGTATTTATATATATATATTAATTGTTTTGTGCTGCGACAGCCTTGGGAGCATAATTGGAAACAGAATAAAAATTCTTTAAAAAAACAGAAAATATAAATAATTCAAATAAGTAGTAATATCAGGCAGGTATTCTTTGTACAGATCACCGTCATAATTTTGAGGCAGATATTTTAACATACTACCTAGAAAATCCTGTCATATTGTTACTGCTTGATTCTTCACCTGCATAGAATCAGGGCCTTTTTGGTGGTGTTACTGAAGTTGTAAAATGCTGTGCCCAGAAGCATTGGTGAGGTACCTGTTTTATTAATTTTTAGGTGTCAAATGAAGACATTTAATTTTCTTGAACTTGTAGGAGATAGAATTTTAATGATGACCTTGGTATTAATTCAGTTTCTGGATTTGCTATTGATTGTTTTATTAATGATTACATTTTCTTTTTGTTTTATATTATTTTATTATCGTATATGCTTTTCATAGATTTAACTAAGATAATATGTAATTTCTTTTATTGAAAGATGGGTTAGACATGTTCTAAATAAAGAACTAAATTCTGTATTGTAGACATGACCACTACAGCTTCATTGGGAGGTGAAAAAGATGAAGATGCAGAAAAGAAAGATGAAATGGATGATGATACAATGTTTACAACACTGGGTGAAGAAGATAAATCAAAGCCTTCAGTGGCTCCTCGATGGGCTACTCGAGTATTCGCTGCTGATTGTCTCTGTCGAATTATCATGCTCTGTGAAAATGCAAACAAAACCCACTTTGATCTTGCTTTGGCCCGTTCAGCCAAACTCAGAAACCCTAAAAGTAAGGAGAAATTGTGGCTGCTGCTACTTTTTGTTGGTGGTACTGTTTTCCCTTCTTCTTCCCATTCCTTTTCTTCCTCTTCTCTTCTTCCTTTTCTCCTCCTCCTCCTCCCTCATCTTCATTCATCATCACTATCTCATCACCATCATCACCTCTGTTTCCTTCATGGCCTAATAGCTTAGGAATAAATGTAATGAAGATTTGTTTAGATGTTTTCTTCATCTTGACCAAGGATTGGTTATTAGGTTATTGTAGTCTCTCATTTTGCCGTCATAAAAGTCCCATAGCTGTCTGGTGAGCAGTTCAATACATAATTGATACATAATAAATAATTAATTTCATACCTGATCAGGGCTTTGTTGTCCATTTTGTAGCCATGGTCATCCACATGGTGGTGTTTTGGAGTTGTTATTGTTGCTCCATATGTAAACAGTGATTTACTTTCATACAGTCAGAACAGAGTTGTCAGCTGTTTTCAGTTTCTTGATCCTGACATTTCAGTGGCTAGTGAGAACCATTACCTTTCACAGTGGCTGCATTTATTTGAAATTAAGTCTGAAATCTGAATTAAAACATGGTCTTCGCTGACCATTAGCCTGTGATAAACTATTATACTCTTTCATAATGCTAATGAAGCAAAAAGGAAAATCTAATTCATGGCTTGTAATGTGGAGGCTAGACTGTTCTAAAATGTTCTTATATGTTTATGGTCACTCCACCCGTGCACTCCTTGTTACCTTCTGTCTTCACAATTTGAAGTTGGTTTCACATTCTAGTTTATTTCGAAACCTATAACCATCATTTTCTAGTTCAAACAGCACAGGAAATTGTGGTTAGTTCACTCAAGACGTCTTCAGTTGTGACATACCAAGAAGTTGTAGCCCTGCTTTTGTACTACCTTTGTTAAATTTCATTAGTAATCATTCTGAGTCTTTGCTATTTTGGGGCTAGTGATATGATGTCATTGATATACCTTAAATTTTTGATGTTCTTTTCTCTAGTTTTTGCCTCTGCTTTTTATATATGTTCTGTGTATAAATTAAATACATAAGGTGCTAAAATGCATCCTTATTTGATCCCCCTTGCTAATTGAAAACTATTCTTTTCTTCATATTCTGTGCTGGTATAGGCCTCTTGACTGCAATATAGTTATTGGAACAATCAAATCTAATGGCAGTAACTTTTCATTTTGAGCAGTCTCTTGTTTTCTATGATCCACACAGTCAGAAGCTTTGCTGCAATGTATAACATACAGACTGATTTTCTTCCGCAATTCTTTCTTGTGTTCCATTAGCCAGTGAAGTATGATCCCTACTGCCTATTCCTTCTCTAAAACCAGCTTGGACATCTGGAATTTCTTACTTTGTATATAGTAATAGCCTGTGTTATAAAGTTTTGGGCATACCTTTGCTTTCATGAGAGAGTAATTGAGTAGTCCAGTGGTTACTATAATCCCTGACATCTCCTTTCATGAGGACTGTAATATATAAGTATGATAATCCAATATATAAAAGTCAGAGTTTGTTTGTCTGTGTCAGGTGAAGACCTCATATAATTGGTTGTCTAAGAAGATTCTATGGAATCCTGGGGTTTGTAGTTTAGGGAGGGGCCTTTAGAATTCTCAGCCAGAGAGCTCTGGGGCCTGGCCGGTTGCTATGGAGACGAAGCCTAGCAGCAAGGAGAAGGGCAGTGTATTCCCTCAGGAACCCAACCTCTGTATATTAATAACTCTGAATATAGATTGGATCGGGGAATATAGGGAAAAGTTACAGGTACTGGACGAGACAGTTTGGGGATTTAGAGACAGGATCTCAAATCTTTCTAACAGGTATCACCTATGAGAAAATCTCAGGCAACACCAGGTATATACACTAGTATATAATATATACGATACAGTATGATACAAAATGATACAATATGTAGCATATCCAGTCTGTGGACTGTTGCTTCCCCCCACCTATTTATTGATATTTTTTTTTGTTAGAATTTGGGTGGATTCCATCTCTATAGTTTGGAACAGCTCTATTGGTATGCCATCTGTGATTTATTTCTTCCAAGTGCTGTGAGAGCAGTTTTCACATCATGTTCTAAAGTTGCAGATTCCTCATTAAAAGGTTCTTCCTTCTGAAGAAATGTGTCATCCTACCATCTCTTCTGTGTAGTTCTTCAGTGTCTTTTACAAATTCAAGATTTTTTCTTGGCTTTGGGTGAAAATGGCAATGAACATTCTGCTGTGTTAGTCTTCTTAAAGACTTCTTATTCTAATGTGCCAGTTCCCCTGAGTGTATCCAGTGGTGGCTTTGCTGTACTGCACAAGTCAGAGAATTTTTCCCGTGGTCACCAACAAATATTTAAGATCTCTGGCCCATCCAAATAGGTGCTTGTAAAGGTCTGGGGAACTGATATAATAGAATGAGATATGAAATATGAGATAGAAAACTGCAGTAAGTAGGATTGGTGAAATTTGCATGCCCCTACTTCAGTGAGCTGTAATATTTCCTACTAAGGTAGTTTTCCACTTCTCCACAACAGCGAAAGTACCAATGGATTCCATTGACTTTTCATGCTGATTAGCTCTTCACAAATTCAGTTGAATTTGTCACAGAATCATCTTCAAAAATCCTATGCAAGTTCAGTTTCATGTACTTCAGATTAATAGTATGTTGTTGCAACAAAAACAGCTTGGCATTAAGTTGTGGATTAGCACATTAAACTATTAAGTCTCTATTTTTTCTAGTGATTTCACCTAACTTTCTAGATTCCACAATTAATGCTAAAGTTTAAAATATATTTTACTGAATTGGGTTATTGAAATTCATTAGGTGGGTGCCTTTCTCTCTGTCACATTTAGTAAAACAAAGACCTATTAGCGAAGGGGAAGAAATATTAGAATTGGAGGGAAAGTGTCACATGACTCTTGATATTCTAACTAATCTGTGTGATTTCTTTGAGAAGGCAGCAAGGAGGAAGGAAGGAAAGAGAGGGAACTTTCTGGAGCCTATGTTGGATAGCTGGAGTAGTGGAAAAGAAGGACAACCAAGTTTTGGAAGAATTTTAAAAAGAAAACCGGAAAAGAAGAGAAAAGAGTGTTTTGGGAGGGAATGAAGATGGGAGAGAGTGATTCGTTTTCTTAGTAGAAGACCAAAGACCTCAAGCAGCTGTGGCCCTTTCAGAAAGTCCCCTCCTCCAGCATATATATAAGAAAGTGCTTAGCGTCCTTCTGAGGGAATAGCATCCATTGTTAATCTTTTCAGTAACTTCTCCTCCTCCATTGATTAATTTCTGTACTGGTTTCTATTGTATATTGTGGTATACAGTTGTCCCTCCACTTTCATGATGGTTCAGGGTGCAGAACCTTTGTGAAGGTGGAAAAACCATGAATAACTTGCACCTGACCCGTTCCCTTCCGGGGCTCCTCCCTTCCCGTTCCCGTGCAAAGGGGAAGGGAATGGGGTGGGTGGGGGAAGACTCACACCAGCCTGCCTTTCCCTCTCTGGAACTCCCCCTGCCATCCAGTGCATTTTGCCCTCGTGCTGAGAACTCGGAGGAAGGCAACTTTAGATGGACAGAATGAGATTTTTCAAAGTAGCCAGTAACAGAATGTGCTCCCTTAAGATCAACAGAGAGAACCATCTTGCCTTTCTGTGTAAATCCCATGGCCTGGCCCAACACTAACATTTTGATCAAGGAGTTAATTAAAAATAACTTAGTGCATTAAACAAACTCATTTATTAGTGCTTATGCTTAGTGCTTTTCCAGCTTCTAGCATTTAATATTATTGATTTAATTTTCAAGCCTAACTAAACCAAACCTAATATTCCAAGCTCTGAACAAAAGTCATGACTACAGAAATCTGATGACATTCCTCGTCCATCTCCTCTTTGCACTATATCTGTTTTTATAGTCTGAATCAAGCTCTTGTTTTCAAAATAGTATGACCAAATTGCTCCTTCACTCCAAAAGGACCAATGACTGAACCTTAGAAATTATCACATGCTCTATTGTGAACAGTAGACACTCTGAGGCTTGCTAACTACAGTAGAGATTTTCTGTGGCTATGAGGACAACTCTTCTGTGTGTATCTAATTCATGTTTTAATTTTTGATTTAATTGTTGTCAAGAATACTGTGCAAATTCAGTTTAACCTTGAATGTAGCTCAAATTAGAAGTATGTTAAATGCAACTAAAGCCTGAGAGATCATGGCTTTTGAAGCACTGCCAGGACTATGTTTTTCTTTCAGCTTGCTTAGCTGAGACTATAAAAATGTGCATGTTATAATATAGCTTCTGTGGGTGAGAAGCAGGTTGGCTGGCATGCTGTTGCAGGTGCCTTTTGAATTAACAATGTGGATTTTCTGGCTTGTGCTTTCAGATGACCTTCTAGTACTTCACCTCTCAGATCTTATTCGCATGGCTTTTATGGCTGCAACTGACCATAGCAACCAGTTGCGAATGGCTGGCCTCCAAGCACTTGAAGATATTATCAAGAAATTTGCAGCTGTTCCTGAACCTGAGTTCCCAGGCCATGTGATTCTAGAGCAATATCAGGCAAATGTAAGATAATTTTGTGTTTATGGCAATTTAAAATTGACTGTGGAATACCTCAGGTTAGCGTTATCTTGGATTTGTAAGAATTTTGAATTGATGCCATTTTGGACGGGTGCTCTGCAATACATCCTTAGAGCACTTTCAGAGCTTACTGAAGGATCAGCTGTTGCTTGCTAGAATCTTAGGTCTCTTGTTTTCTCCACTTAATTATTCCAAATGCAATAAAGTCCACAAGAGTTTAAATGTAATTGTGGAGCTGTACTAGTCAATGCTGGTCTCTTAATTGCATCCTCACAGCAGCGATTACTTTATTCTTTACAATCAGCTACTCACATGTGGGAGTTTCTGGGGGATGAAAGTGTTATTAGCCCTAGTTAGAAGCACTACCTTCTCCCCCCCCCGCCAATTATTAATTGCATTAGTACAAACAGTATTGAATGACAATTTCAGAATGAAACATATTTAATAAAATAGTACTGTTTCGCAGGAATGTCTGTTTTTAAAACAAGATGTTCTTCCCCAGTGAAAAAATGACACTAACATTTGTGTGTGGCAAGGCAGGAGGGAATACTCAGTTATTAATCTCTTCCCTTCATCTTCCCAGTGGCTATAAAAGCTACAAACATTAATTAATGCAAAGTATATGATATCAAAAGTTGGGATTTGGAGAGTTATTCCATCACACTATTTTCTTCTTTTTTCTCTGTAGGTTGGAGCTGCTTTAAGGCCGGCTTTCTCACAGGATACCCCTTCAGATATAACAGCAAAAGCTTGTCAGGTACAAAGAAAAGTACTATTGCAACTTGATTTTAGAAGTAGAAGATTATGGATGTGAGAGAGAAAAATAATGTATCTCTGTGTGTATGTGCATACCTTCAAATTACATGTTGACTTATGGTGACTCAATGAATTTCATAGGGATTTCTTAGGCAAAGAATACTTAGATGTGGTTCTGCCCTTTCCTTTCTCTGAAATATAGCCTAGAGCACCTGATATTCATTGGCGATCTTCCACCCAAGTAGTAACCAGGGCTGACTCTGCTTAGCTTCCAAGATCAGATGGGATCTACCAGCCCAATAATGAAATGTAATTTATTGGGAGAATTCTAAAAGGATATAGAGAATTTATTTTGTCCATTTAATATGCTGTTCCTTGTTTGATTCCATATTGAGAAAGCATATCGTCTCATTAAAACTTCCTGGAGTGGTGCAGATGTATTGCTTGCGTGTGTATTTCACCATTCCTCAAAAGAACTGAGATCATCCTATCTACAGATGGTTCCATTTTATTCTTTCAGTATTTCTGGTAGGTAAGTTAGGTTGAAACTCACCCTGTGAATTTCATGGATGAGTAGATTTCTGAACCCTGTCCAAGACTGAGATGGTATTAGATCCACTTTGGTAGTTCCCTATGTTGTGGGATGCTTTCTTATGCCATTTCTGCACTACAGTGTTATAGTGCTATTATTCCACTTTCAACATCCCATGGAATCCTGGGGTGTGCAGTTTAGGGAGGGGCATTTAGAATTCTCTTGCAGAGAGCTCTTTGGCCTCAGTAAACTACAAACCCCAGAATTCCACAAGATGTTCAAAGTGGAATAATAGCACTATAAGAATGCAGTGTGGAAATGGCCTTAAAAGATGGTGACAATCAGAATTTGAATGATCAAACTGGGTTTTTTTAGGTGTGTAGCACCTGGATAGGAAGTGGAGTGGTAAGTGATCTGAATGATCTACGCCGTGTTCACAACCTACTTGTCTCTTCTCTGGACAAAGTACAAACGGGAAAGGGTTCTTCCAGCCAACTTTACAGGGAAAGTGCCACTACTATGGAAAAACTGGCAGTACTGAAAGCATGGGCTGAGGTAAGCATTTAGGAATGATAGTATAACAGAAATCATTTATTCTAACTCTCCTGTGGATTGAAGAATGCATTAAATGCAAATACTCTCGAGTTGTTAATCTTCTTTAGACATACGTCTATTGATTATTTCATTGTACAAGACATAATATATGTAAATTAGCAGAAAGCATACTAACTTGACTGTTGCTGTCTACAAAAATTTCAACAATGCTATTTGGTTTTAAAATGCAGTATAGTAAAGTACTTTCTGTCAATAGCCATTATTTATTCTACTCACATGGTTATTGTAACAACTTTGAAAAGTTTATTTTGGATGGATTATTTATTTTCATTATTAGTGAGTCCTTAAACAAACAGAACACACAGGAAGGGCTGTACTGTGCTGCCACTCCTTATTTTTCTACCAAATCTGGTAGCAAAGGACACAGAGCTTTGTGTCTAATGTAATGAAGCACTGATGGGAAGGGACACATTCATGGAACATGGAATACTTTGTTTCTTTTGTGAACATAGCCAGTAGTAACATTTTGTATTGGTCTTTATGTAAAGGTGTATGTAGTAGCTATGAAGATTAAAAAAGAAGCAGAAACTAAGCCAAAGAAAGCTGTTAAGAGTGGAGGTGATGATGACGACGATGATTATAGCACAGTTGATGAGCTGCCACCAGACAGTTTAATAAATCTTGTACAACCAGAGCTGCCTACTCTTAGTCGCCTCTGGTTGGCTGCGCTTAAAGACTATGCTCTTTTGACTTTACCAGCAGAATTTGCAAGTCAGCTTCCTCCAGATGGTAAGAAATTTTCTCTGAAATACAATTTTTTTTCTGTCTGTGTGAAATGCTGATTAGTCCCTTAAAGGCAAAATTAGTTTTCACATACAATGTCCATACACATGCTTTGCTGTGATTTATTTATACTGGAAAACTGAAAAAGATTGAAGGGCACAATCCCCTAGCATTTAGTATAAGCCTGTACTTCCTTTCTTCAACAGTACAGTCATCCCTCCATATTCTCTAGGGTTAGGGGCACAGGATCCCTGTGAAAGTGGGAAAACCCTACCCCCCGCAAAAAAAATTTTAACACAAAAAATTATGATTAGCATATTCAACCTACTGTAGATCCCTCCACTGCCGCCCTATGCCATTTTTAATTGAGATTTAGAAGTCTGATTTGCACTCTCCACCTCACATGGCTTGAGTGCCTATTAAAAATGGCATGGGACAGCAGTGGAGGCAGCATTATAAAATCTGTGAATAACCTAAAGTGAAATCTGCAGACATGGAGGGCCATCTGTATTTGTCTGAGAGATGATTGGTGATGAAAACATCATCATCTGACTGCGATAATACACTGTTCTCACTTGCAGGTATTACTTGATATCTGCAGCATCAAATAATGACCTCGACTCTGTGAATGAGCCATCACAGATCAATCAAATTTTTGATAACATTTCAGATATGTTTGAGCAATGTTGTCCATAGATAAATCTGCTAAATCCTCAAGGGTGAAATTGAATGTTAACTGCCTAAATGATGCGCATGTTTGTGTGAAGTGGTTGAGGATAGCATGTTTATGGCAGTGGAATAGTCAGTAATAGAACTGATAGTGTGGAATTCTGAGTGAACATTATCTTTTGGGAGGCTTGCCTCATTCTTTGATCCTAGTCTGCACAGATTCTAAGATTTATATGGATCACCCAAAAATATTTATCATTCTAAATACTAAACACATATACTTGCTATTGATGTTGTTCTGTTCACCATCACACTCATACTAAAGATGTAATGGTTACCTTAATAGGTGGAGCATTCTACACTCCAGAGACAATTGATACAGCTAGACTGCATTACCGGAATTCATGGGCTCCAATTCTACATGCAGTTGCACTGTGGTTAAACAGTACAGGATTTAATGCTTCTGAAATGATAGAAGATGCATCAGCAGGAATACCTAATCCACAGAATCGTGCCACATCCATTATGTTAAACCCAGCACCTGGAACACCTCCTTCCACCAAACCTTTGCAAGAAATAAATAAGGATAGAATGCACTTGATTTTGGGTAATACTGTGCACTGCTGATTGAGAACTCTGTAAACTACTACTGTATATCATATGTGAGCAATATTGCTGCTTTTAGTGTCTTCTCAGGTTGTGACAATACCAGAAATAGATATATTCCTGTTTTCAAGGTCACCTGTGTGTTTTTTTTCCTGATATTTGAGAATCCTGATTTGCTTAATCTGATATCTACACAGTGGTAGAGCTTGGAGTGCGTGAAGGGGGGTGGGAGGGGATGCGGCTAAAGTGTGTGGTGGCATGGCCACTGTGTGTGAGGTGTGGCTACAAGCCGGAACGCCCCAAAAACATTGCCGCAGAGGTGAATTGTCCCTATTGCCCCCCTGTCCCTATGCGACTGTGTCTACAATCTTATATGTAGACAGTATCATTGTATGTAGAACTCCTTAAATTATATATGCAAATAAATTTGCAAGCAGTATGCTTTTTTTTTATAATCCTGTACTGCTAAGAGTTCTGAACTTGCCCAAAAATCTAAAATACTTTGTCTTTTAGGAGTTAGTATACAGTTCCTCTGTTCTCCTCGACCAGAAGAACCTGTTGAACATGTTACATCCTGTTTAGAAGCACTACATACTTTACTGGATTCCCCTTGTGCTAGAACTCACATTGCAGAGGATCAGGTATAGTTGTTGAAGGTCGTAAGTGTAACTGTGAATTGTGAATCCCTTTTAGCACAAAAGAAATGAAGGAGACTGTTAAATGAAAATTTGATTGTTCCTCTTAGAATGGAAAAGTTTGCGAAATAGTGTAGTCTTGTCCTAAATCAAAGGACAGCGCCAGAGCCAGGATGGCGGTATGATTTGAGCATTAGACTAGGACTCTGGGGGACCAGTCATTGAAAGCCACTGATCTTAAGCAAGTCACATGCTCTAAGACTTAACAGGAAGGCAATAGTAAGCCTCCTCTGAATAATCTTGCCAAGAAAACCTTACGATAGGGTTTCCGTAAGTCAGTGTCAGTTTGAAGCCACAGAAACAGCAACAACCAAGACCAGACTGCAGTGTTGTACTAGCATTGCAACACCAGTGTGCTACACTTTTCTCCTCTTCTCATCTGTACAGCCTTTTAAACCCTGCATGGAGATAGAGAGAGAGAGCTCCACAAGACTTCCCTGTCCTTTCAAGACTGCTTTTTGAGTCCTCAAGACTACACTAAGAAGGGGAGAATACCCTCTCCTGATACTGCTATTCTGCCAGCTAAAGCCCAGTGTTAGATACTACCCTTAATTTTTTCCCTTCCGTTTTTAAAACTTACGATGAAAAAAGAGTTAAACCTCATGTTTGTCTTTTCAGTCCTCTTAAGTCAATAAAATGCCAGCTCATAAAAGATGAAATGGAATGGAAATGATGACAAAAAGCAGACAAAGTGGGTTTTTTAAAATGGATCTTTATATTTTCAAAGAAAATGAAGTTGAAGTTAGTTTACGGAGTTAGACATATGGGAACTGAAAATTGATGACTTCGAATAATATTCTTGATCATTTTATATGTGAATGCTCCTTCAGATGCAAATTGAATGAGGTACTGGTTGGATCAACAGAAAACTGGATAGTAACTTTAAAAAAGCTTTTATTTTCTGAAGAATCTTAGTTTGTAGTTGCTTTCAGTGTTAACAATTATTATTTCCTGATGATAGCTACTTGGTGTTGAACTTCTGAGCGTGCTTCATCGACTCCTGTTGACCTGCAATCCTCCTTCAGTCCAACTGCTAGTTACAGGTGTGGTGCAGCAGATTGTAAAAGCAGCTCAGGACCATTTGCAAGAAAAAAGAAACATACTGAGTAAGATGTACATGTTAGTTTTTCTGTAACACAGTTTCTCAGTTGGGCAATAATGAAAATATATTGAAATAAAGTTCTTCTAAAAATAGAACATGCAAAATTCCTCATTTAGCAGGTTGGTATAATAGTGCTTGTGTATAAGCTCTGACTGTCATTGTAGAGTTTGCAAAATATTCAGAATATGAACAATAAGATTTCTGGAAAAAGACAAGAAAAGTACTTTACTGCTGGAATGTTGAATGTTCTTGCTCATATGTCATTTGTTAGTTATTCTAAACCTGTATCCCATCAACTAGTCAACCATATAATTTATTCATGAGAACAGTCTTACTGTACGGCATGCTCACTTGTTAAAATGGTTTTGATGGATTTAAGATTAGTTATTGCATGAAGAATGGGAGCAAGACAGCTTAATATATTTAGAAGAATTGTTTATTGAAAATCTCTGCTACAGAAAATGGTGTATGCTTATCTTTAACGCTCTCTCAGCCTTTTTTTTCATTTGCAGATCCAATGTAAGTACAAAACAAAGCTAACCCAAGCTGAATAATATAATGTGCCACTGATTCATATTAATTGATCTTTGCCCGTATGTTATCTCTCCATGTTCCAGAAGGCAACAGATTCATATTTGGTGTATTATTCAGCTTATGACCAGAAGTATGGATTCTGCATTCACCACAATTTGTAAAAAGCAAAAGAAGCATTTTGTTTTAGTTCCTGCTATTTAATTTTATTTTAATCCCTGATCGTTGTGTTTGAAATACAGAGTGCCCGTATTTATTATGCCCTGTTTTATTACCCTTTCTATCTTGTCCATAGTGGGGTTCCCTGAGTGTATTTTTAATGCATGGTTTCATGTCCCTTTGTTTTAGATGAAGATACAAAGGAAAAAGACACCAGCACCATGGTGGGTGAAGGAGGAGAAAGTGGGGGTCTTGTTCCTGGCAAATCTCTTGTATTTGCTGCCATGGAGCTGCTGATGTTTATTCTAGTGCGACACATGCCACATCTGAGCACAAAAATGTCAGATTCTCCAAGTCATCTCAGTAGCAGAACCCAGCTCCCAGAAGAAAGTGCTCGCCTTGTGGCTGCCGCTGTTTCCATTCTGTCTGACCTGCCCACTCTCTGTTCTCCAGCTGGTAGTGTAATAAATCTTTACATTAACATAATTACTTTTTGTACAATCAGAATATAGCGTTATTTGTTAAGAACATAACTATAACAACATTCCAATTATATATTGTGGGGGAGGGGTCACCAGCACTCATTATCTTTCAACTGACATTCTTGCCAATCTGCTTACAGAATACAGAAGTTTGCTTCGTTTGGCGGTGTTTGAAATTTGCATTCTGCTTTTGAGTAACCTAAATCCATACTATTTCAATTTCTTCCACTTTAAGTAATTTTATCTTTTGAAAAAATGTGACAACAGGCTTTTGACACAGTACTTTAGATCGTAGATCAGATCATAACTTAATTACTTGCAACCTCAGTAAGTGCTTGATATCAAATCCACACACAAACCAGGCAAAGTTGTTATTTGGATATAATATTTTGTATGGCAGCTCAGAACTAGGGCCTAAATACCCAAAGGCACAAGATTCCATCTAATCTTGGGAGCTAAGCAGGGTCATCCCTGGTTAACACTTGGATGGGAGGCCACCAACCAATATCAGGTGCAGTAGGCTATATCTCAGAGGAAGGAAGTGGCCAACCCACCTTTGAGTATTCCTTGCCTAAGAAAAACCCATGAAATTCACGGGGTCACCATAAGTGGCTAGACCACTTGAAGGCACCTACATACACATGGCAGCTCATCTGTGGTACCTTTATTTCCCTAAAGAAACAAGATTTTCCAGATGACTTCTAAGAGTCTCTTTTGTTTCATGTTAATAATAATTGCCCGGTACATAAAGCAATTCTGAAGAATCACATTATATTATAAAACAATAAGTGCTCAAACGTAGTCTGATGGTTTTGATATGTAGGGATCCTTCTTTTCTCTTGTCAGGCAGATAATGCTGCATGATGAAATACTCTGCTATAGGAGAACAAAGTAGTAATACTTCATGAAGAGCACTGTGTCCCACAGGACTGTGGATCATACCTGTTGGGTAGCATTTTGTTATTACAGTCTCCTACAAGAAAATATATTTTGTATTTTATATTTCAGGAGGCATGACTATATTGCCTACAATCTTATTCCTGATAACACAAGTGTTGAAAGATACTGCTGTAAAAACAGTAGGAAATCAGGTTCCGTTGCCAGTCACTGCAGCACTTCAAGGATTGAAAAACATTGTTACTCTTCCAATGGCAGTAAACGAAGAAATCCACAAACAGTGGACAAATCTTATCCGTAGCACTCTGGCTTCAATTTTAGAATACTCTCAGCCAGGTAATATGCATGCAGTCACTTGGAGCTACTTTTTTAAAATGAAACAAAACTAGTAGGTCTGCTCTGGGAAATAAATCTGATGTACTCATTTCTCATAATTCTGTATACAGTGAAATTAAGAGTAAGGAATAAAAGGCAAATATTGGGGAAACCAAATAATCTTTTCTATACTTACGCTACTTTATAGGGTTCATTACTGTTTTTAGTGCCTTAAAAACACTATATTGATTAAGTTTGTACTTTTTCTATATATGAGGAAAGTATTCATGTGGATGTGCAATTCAACTCTTTATAATCCAGGGTGGGAACCTAAATTAACAAAAACCAATTTCAATATGTATTTCATGTGTTTTGGAATGAAGTTTTCAAAATCATATGAATCAATAAATGTTAAGGCTGCTTTCAGAAACATATCAAGATCACCCTCAGTGGCAGCCACTTCCATGCTACATTATTATAGTGGTATATATTTTATTACAAGCCACAGAAAGAGTACCATGGAAGTAGTGTAAAGCGTTACATAACTTTTGAGATAGAAATGTTAAACATTTTCCAGTATCTTCCTAATTGGTAATAGCTCAGTTACACTCTCCTATTTCATACCATTCTCAGCGTAACTTCTTGGCTTGTTTTCACTATGTGTATCTGTAATGTTTCCCCCCCAGAAGTCTCAAAGCCTATTTTAGATGAAGTAAGCATACTTACAGCTATTGCGCTATTCCTTTGGTCTGCAAGCACAGAAATAATTGGAGTGCAATCATTACAGAATGGCTGCATGAACAGATTCAAAACAGCACTGAATTCTCCTGATCCTTGGGTAAGTTGTTCCTATACACCCTAACCAGCATTTCTTGAAATGCTGCCATTTGTTCACACAAGCTACATACAGACTGACCTCTTGACTACATTTATACAGGTTAATTTATGTACAACTGCAGAGTATGTACAATTATTTTGGCTTCTAGTTTATTGCTAACCAATGTGGCATAAACATTCTAAAGACAAAATACCATCCTACTTTAAAAGTTTGCTTTCATTTAGCAGTACTTTCTTTTGTCTTATTAGAGTAATGTAAAAAGTACTGAAATTCAGTGGCTTGGCTTTTTACATTTGTTACATGTGGACATCCTACACTACGTATCTTTTTCACTGGGAAACTGTTTTGGCTACAAGTATCTAGGTGACAGTGCATGTATCCTTGTCAGATCTTGTTGTCCCATGTTTTGGATGCTGCACAGATAACATCTGGTTGTTAATATCAGTTGTAATCCAACAAAAGGATTTATATATAAGAATATGACCCTCTGTGTGAATTTCCCTTGTATAAATGAGATTACTGAATACACAGTATTATGCAAATAGTGGAGATTGTATTCTTTCTCTTTAAATTGAAAAAGAGCTGTTGTAGAGCAACCTGTTATTCATACTAAGTTTTCAAAATGTACATAGCATTGGGTTATATACCATTTGTTGTTATTTGCCATAAGATTGGCTTTGACTTGTGTTAAATTTGTGAATGAGCAACCTCCATATATAAATATATACACTGAGCCAACTATATATATAGTAGAAAGAGAGAGGTAGTAGTTTTTGATAATTGGAGAAGGAGATGTGATCTTAAGTAGGTTGCTGCTGGGAAGGGAATGGTTAACCTCCCTACCCTGTATGTTAAGATTTCTCAAAAAAAAAAAAAAACCCACACCCCACTGATATAGCAGTTTTGTTTTACATCTCTCATGGACTGCAATGAGAGGCCTTTTTCAAACCAAAGTGTTGCACACATGGAAGGGTGTCTCTATGCCTATGACTAAATGGAGACAGGGTGGGCTTGGCTGCACTGACCAGTAGTATATAGGCCTGGGTGGTTACCCATAATGGAATGTAACTCAGGATTAAGATGTTTCTCCACCATTGCTCTAGGTAAACAATGAATGTGAACATAAATAATGAATTTCTAAACATAAGTGAGACATTTATTATTATTGTCTTCTGAGGGAAAATAATTACAGAGGGAAATTAATTACAGAGGAAAAGAGGGAAAGGTCTTTTCAAATTCATTACTGAATAACAGTATTTCCTTATAATTAGTGTTGCCATTCTTTCTCATTTTTCCTTCTCAGATAATTATTATTTGAGTGTTATTTACCCAGTAGTTTGATAGGTTTATTGAAAACCTTAAAATTATTTAACAATGTTATATATTTTATAACTAGGTTCAGGCCAAATGCTACCAACTTCTACTTTCGGTATTTCAACACACCAATCGTGCCCTTTCAACCCCATATATCCATTCACTGGCACCTATAATGGTTGAGAAACTGAAAAATGTAGAGAAGAACCGACCAAACAACAAAACAGAACTTCTGGCAATCCAGGAAGGAATTAAAGTTCTTGAAACACTTGTTGCTCTTGGTGAAGAACAGAACAGTAAGTATTTTGTTTTCCTAGGACAGGAATTTTCAAAGTATATTGGGGCAGACTAGAATCATGCAGGATCAATGGTAGTATGCTTTCCATTTCATATATAGACTATCATCCTGTTCCATTTATTTCTCATGGACACAAGAGCTTTGGTAAGAACGTGCGGGTGAAAACCAGTTAAGTCTTCCTACTGGTGGATTTGTTTTCATTGATGAAACAAGAAAGAGGCCATCACCATGCCCTACAGCAAACCCTGTGCCCTCAAAATCTTCTCCAGATGATGGGAGAACTCTCTAGAACATATTTGGGAGGGATGCAAGGAGGTGCAGAGGGAAAGAGAGGAGATAATCCCATAGTGCATATCTCCCCCACTATTAAGGGCTTACCTGCTCATTTAAAGGTATGAAACAAATGTGCATTCTTTTTTGAACACAGAATGCAGCTTTCTATTAGAGGCAAAGCATTCTGTGTAGACAGAGCCTCCACAAAATCATTTGGAGTGCCTGGGTATTCTGGAACAGGGTATCTGTCTGTGGCCAAGAGATCTGTGATGCAATGGCGTACATGCTTTGTGATGTGCTATTTTCAGCAGATTAAAATAGTAGATTCTTTCTTAAAAACACCTGTTCTTCTTGTGGTTATATATTACTGCATGCAGTTTTATGCTATATGTCCCCATGGTAACAAAGTACCTTAGAGAACTATTTGGCTGTTCTGGAACTGAGCACAGTGTGAAGTTGTGAGGAGAACCTAAAAATAGTTCTTCTACTCTTTGCCACTGGGCCTTTCCAGAGTGATGTTAGGAAAAAATGATTGGCAATTTTTTATTTTTTTTTAATTTTCTAATGGAAATAAATTAACATAAAGTTCTGAGTTCGTGTCTAAATTTAACATATCTAATTTTAATTATGCTCCTTTTTTAGGAATTCACTTGCTTGCTCTTCTTGTTCCCACCCTCATATCGTATTTACTGAATGAAAGTGCTTTCTCTTCTGCGTCTGCAATATCCAAAGAACTTCATGAGTTTGCCCTCCAAGACTTGACACGCATTGGACCTCTGTATCCTCATGCATTCAAGACAGTAATGGGAGCAGCTCCTGAGTTGAAGACACGGCTGGAAACTGCAGTGCGAGCAAGTCAGGCGAGCAAAGCAAAGGCAGCTGCCAGGCAACCACCACCCACAGTACATTCCACTCCAACAATTAAACTCAAAACTAGCTTTTTCTGATTTATTCCTTTTGGAATCAATCATAAAATTGATCATCCAACAATGCATCATTCCTTTCATGTTGCTGTATAGCATATTTTTCCTTGTTGGTCATACCTGTCCCTTAGAGGCTATGTGTTATATGTTGTGATTTGAAATTTGTGCATTAGAAGAGACATAATCTTATCTGGATGTACATAATTTTTATCAAATGGAATAAATTTGATCATGCATTTGAGATCGTGTTAAAAAATCTCCTGTAACAAAATGTTTTGTGTGGCATTTGTCTTTATTTTTAGAATGTTGATGCATTCAAGGGAAGTATGTGACTTCAGAAGTTTACGAATTAGGTAAGGTTGCTGACAAGTTGGGTGCAGAGGTAGAAAATCAGTTTTAATTGCCATTTATCACTGAAAATCTCAGGTAGTTTAATGCGTTTTTTTACTGAAGAAAGCACAAACTACAGATGCATCATGACTACGTGTCCTGCGGTATTAAAAAAGAACAGCAGTGGGAGAAAGTCACTTAGGAATATCGGTTAGTTGCACTAGACTTGACAGGTTGAAGGAGGATTTTTTTTTTCAATCTACCCTCTACCCTGTTGGAGAAGACAGACCCTTTGGCTATATTTGATATATATGTTTTATCCAACTGAATCACTGTGCTTGAGTTCACTGATACAGCAAACAGCTGTGCTTTGGACTCAAAGAATGGGATCTAGGAGGCCTTGAGCCTTATTATCACTCTAGATCAGTGGTTCTCAACCTTCCTAATGCCGCGACCCTTTAATACAGTTCCTCATGTTGTGGTGACCCCCAACCATAAAATTATTTATGTATTATTTACAATGCCTCCCCCTCGGCAAAGGCTGCCTTGCCGGCCAGGAACAGAGGGGGGTGGGCAGGGAGGAAAGAGGAGCCGTGCGTCTCCCCTGGGAAAAAACTCCGAGAACCCCCCCGGGCTCTGCTTCTGCTTCGCTGTCGTTTCCGCTGGGGGGGGCAGTGTGGGAAAAGTTTCCAGAGTGTCGACCCTGGCCGGGGGGGGGGAATCCCAGCGCCTTTGTCTTTTGCGCCGGGCACAGCTCACCCCCCTGGAAAAGCGCCACCATGCGGCCCCCTGGCCCTTCCACAGCGCCCCCCTCCATGGCGAGTGGGGCAGGGGCTGTGGTGAGGAAGGGGCCTGCCCCCCGTGCTGCCGCCGCCCTCCCAAGCTGGCCCATCAGACAGGAGGGTAGCGGAGAAGGGGAGCGATTTCAGTCCCTTCTGAACAGGGGGCAGGAGGACGCGAGCACGTGGCTCGCGCTTGCACACCACCACTCCTGGGCCTTTTCCACACGTTACCTTATCGCGGAGGTGGGAGGGTGCTGTTCACGCAAGCAGGTTCTTGCATGAGGCGCTCTCTTCGCTGCTCCTTCGTCCCGCAGCTGGCTTCCTGGTCGCGCAACCGCCCCGCCCCTTCCTCCCCCAGCACAGCCTACAGCTCCCAGGTTGCGCTGCAGAAGGAAGAGGTGGGGCGGTCGCGCGACCAGGAAGCCAGCTGCGGGATGAAGGAGCAGCGAAGAGAGGGCACCCCCCACCTCCGCGATAAGGTAGCGTGCGGAAAAGGCCCAAGAGTGGTGGTGCACAAGTGCGAGCCACGCACTCGTGTCCTCCTGCCTCCTTTGGCGGGAGCGCGTGCAGCCACGCACTACCGCCAAAGGGGGCAGGAGGATGCAAGCGCGTGGCTCGTGCTTGCGCACCACCACCAAGGAGGGGATGGAGCCTAAGACCATCAGTAATACGTATTTTCCACTGGTCTTAGGTGACCACTGTGAAAGGGTCATTTGACCCCCAAAGGGGTCGCGACCTACAGGTTGAGAACCGCTGCTCTAGATAATAATAGACTGAGGTTAAGCAACTGAACAATATGCTGATACATTTTCTTTGTTGAGACCAGAAAGAGTTGGTTATATTAGGCTGATTCCAAAGGTGCCCTTCTCTGGACAGAAGGGCGTTTTCTGATTTGATATCAGATTCTTGTACCAGAAAAGTAAAACAAAATCCAAAAGTCTACTGCTTGCATGGTCTCTCACACTATTAGAGAGGGTCTTCTATAGCAGTTCATGAGATAGTGCAGCTGCCATAATTTCTTCCATTATTGTATCTCTGAATCCAACCCAGTATATTTAGGGTACAGTTGTAATTGTAACCCTTCCTTGTTTTCTCTACAGCAGACAAAATTCTTAAGAAAAGTTTCCCAAAATCCGGCAGTACTTCCTATATTGCCCACATTTAGACCAGCTATCTAATTCTAGTATTTCTGCACAAGGTTTCTAATATTTCTGTTTTCCAGTATTTCTGCACACGGTTATCATGTAGAGATAGCAGGGAAGAATAGTTCCATCCATCTATCAGAATTTCACTAGAAGTTTACAAAATCCCCCCCAACTGAAGTACTGTATAGAAGGAAAGATTGTGGGCTGAGGCACCCCCTACCCTTTCCTTTTTTTCAGTTATTAGCTTCTTTAGCAAAGGAGGAAAGCAGTTGTTCTATTCAGGAACAACCAACAGCAATATTTAAAGCTTGCACTCCATTTTATACAACACTGGTTCATAAGCTATTTGATGTAGGCTGCCAGAGTTTTTTCTGCAATGCTCCATCCAGGGTGTGTGTATGAGTCTTCACGTCACCTGTTGACTTATAACAACCACATGAATGTCATAAGGTTTTTTAGGCAAGGAATACTCAGAGGTGGTTTTCCCAGTTCCCTCCACTGAAAATATAGCCCACAGCACCTGTTTGTTGTCTCCCATTCAAGTAGTAACCAGAGTTGACTCTGCTTAGCTTCCAAGATCAGACAAGATTTGTTGCGTTTAGGGTGTTTAGGGACTGGTACAATATTTGTGCCCATTGGCTATGACTGTTTCTTTCTTTCCTGGAAATCTGCCTCAGACCAGCACTGCTACATCGACTACCACTTTGAATAGCACTATCATACAAGACACACTAGCAATTGGTACAGAAGAGAATATCCTTGAACAGATATTCTTGAAAGTAGATATCTTTGAATAATGAAATATATTTTAATGTCTTCAAGTATTTAGAGAAAAAGACTAGCAACTACAACAGCTTCATTGGTTATCAGGCTCTAGGAATGGAATCTTTAAATGAGAGGTCTCTGTACATATATTCATTGAATACTAACACTAAGCCTGTTGTCTGAGCTTTCTACAACTTCATTGGACCCTGAACAGAGACGTTTTCATTCTACTAGTTGAAAACCATCTGGTTTGCAGTACTCGCAATTTACTTAAGATCGTCCCCCTAAGTTATGGAATTTTCTGAAGGGTAGGGCTGTTTTATAGTCATGGATTCCAGAACTGTTTGCAATAACAGTGTGGGAGTTGTTGAATTATCTTTAAAACTGGATGAACAAGTTTTTGTTTTTATGGAAAATTTTATAACACTAACTTAAAATTACTTCTCAAAACTTCTTAATCCCTGATGACTTAAAAATGAAATCCTTTTTTCTCCAACTGGCTGGCTGATCTGTTTTCATACATTAAATATGTTAAAGGTGCACTACACAAGTTTGAGCTTTGTGATTTACAAAGATGACAGCAAGTAGCATTGACATAAGAGGGACCTGTAGCTTAAGTATATGCATAAGACTACATCCAGCCTTAGCAAAATACATGTAGGAGATAGGGTACTGGAGTTGGTTGTCACAGTAATACCTAATACCAAAATAGTTTACTGGAAGGAGAGTAGTTCATGACAGTGGTGTGTGTAGGTTTGTGTCTGTTGCCTTTTACTGCCTCTGCTCCTTCCTGCTAAAGTTCTAATGGCAATGGCATTATTTGTTACACTTATATGTCACTTTTACTCCAGTAAGCTCTAGGCAGCATGCCTGCTCCTCACTTTATTCTCACAACAACCCTGTGATATGGGTCAGGTTGAAAGAGAGTCTGGCCTAAATGAGCTTCATGGCTCCACAGAGATTTGAACTTGGATTTTGCAAATCTCACCTTTTCTAACAGTTTACAAAACTAGTTGTGAGAGACAACAAAAAATAAAATATCTACTTTTAATGGTGGAAGTGGCTATGATAATCTGACTTTAAAGGAGTTCAGCTTTGGGTTCTAGTTAAGTTACAGTATTTCAGTCTACTAATTCCAGTTTTCTACTGGCCTAATAGCTGGGATTAGATTACTGCTGGAAACTTACTTCAGGATGTGCTTATGCTGACACAAAAGCTCAGGTCAGCTTAACACCAACTGCACCTCAATGTGCAACTTGTTGGAATGCTACAGAGCTGCAACAAGCATCATCATTCATCTTGGGTTAGAGATTTCTAATCAAAATCTGTTGGTTGAAAAAAGATGAGACATCTTGTTATGTAGGATGATTAGATATTTTTAAAAAATGGATTGTGAAGAGCTCCAAAAGGTTTTTGCAGATGAACAGTGGCATTGAAATGGCAAGCAAGCACCACTTTGTTTTGGTGCCTAGTGGTGCATGCATGCATAAATAAATATACCAGCCTCATATATGCTTAGATGGGGTCTGAACTAATGGCAGCTGATCATGAAAAGGAAACTGGAATTATGGTTGACACTTCAATTAAAATGTTAACTCAGTGGTTGTGTGTGCTACAAAAGGCAAATTCCATGCTGGGTGTCATTGCAAAGGAGTTGATATTACAGGCTGGTTCGTCCACTGAGTCTGAATGATGGGAGATTCAGAAAAGATAAAAGGAAGAACATCACAAAGTACATTTTCCAGCTGTGGAATTCATTACCATGTCACTTAACTTTATTTATTTAGTTATTTAGTTATTGAATTTATATCCTGCCTGTCTCCCAGGACGGGATTCAAGGTGGCTTACAATAATTTTAAAAGATTGAGTTAAAACATTAGTTTATAAAAATTAAAAAAAAATTAAAGTATTAAAAACATGATTGAAACAGTTAAAACATTTAAAATATATTTAAAACATAATTTCCAATAAAGATTAAAAAATACAACATAAGGGACAGAACCAAGCCTGAGGGACATCACAGAATAGTGGCAGGGGTGTTGTACAGGTATCTCCCAGCACCACCTTATGAATCCAGCCCCCCAAAAAAAGACCAGAGTCAATGTAAAACTGGCCCAAACCCCATCCTAGAAAGGCGACCCAGAAGGATGCCATGGTCAGTGATATTGAACCTGAGAAGTCCAGCAGAACCAATGGACACACTCCCCTGTCGAGTTCCCTGTGTAGATCATCTTCCAAGGAAACAAAAACTGTCTCTGTTCCATAGCCAGGCTGAAGCCATATTGAAAATGGATCAAGATAATTTGTTTTATCCAGGAACCCCTGGAGCTGGGAGGCAACCACACACTCCCAATAGCTTGCCCAAAAAGGCATATTGGAGATTGGCCAATAGTTCTCTAGTGTAGTGGGGTCCCGGGAGAGTTTTTTCGATAATGACCTCACCACAGCTTCTTTTAGATAAGATGGAAACCTGCCTTGATGTAGTGAGGCATCAACTATTCTCCTGCCCAATTTGCCAGTCTGCCTTGGACTGCTTTCAATAGCCAGAAAGGGCATGAGTCCAGTATACACAGGGTGGCTCTCTCAGAAAATCCTGTCCACACCCTCAGGTTGCACAACTGAAATGTATTCAATAACACTGGACAAGCAGCTGCCAAGATTACATCCACCACTCCTGTATCATCTATAATATCCACGTCAGAACTGATCTGAGCAATTTTATCCACAAAGTGCTGTGAAAATTCCACACCCAGCTTGTTGAGTCATTTATACACTGCTCTTGTGGGGCAGTATATATAAAAAAAGCCCTCGACTACTTGAGAGAGGTTTGCTGGATGACACTTTGTGGATGACTTGGATGGGTTTAAAACGGGATTAAATCAATTCATACTAAGTAAGGCTATCAGCGCCTAGCAAGGCACAAGAACAGCTTGAGGAGTAAGGGCAGGACTGTGCCCATGTCTGATTTAAACCTACGCAGGACAACATTCAGCCAATTATCCTCCATTCAAGCTACCAGTAAGCAATTTCGTTTGCTCTCTTGCAAAAGCTGGTGTGTGTGTGTGTGTGTCTGTGCACGCACACATGTGCATGCCTGTTTAATGATACACGTTTTAATCTGATTTAATCTTTTTGATTGCTTAATGTCTTTTTAACTTCGGTAACTTTTTGAATTTTTTTAAACTGTTATAAGCTGCTTTGAGTCCCAAACTGGGAAAATTGTGGGATAGAAATATGTATCATCTCCATCATCGTCATTGTTCCTTCTTCAGGCAGCCCTCTAAGATGAACAGGGAGAAGGGATGGGAAGGGGAAAAGCAGGAATAGCGATGCCTGCCATTACCTTCGGCTCTAGCTATGTCTGTCATGTCCCCTAGCAAAGTACTCATGTGGGAATGTGACCCTTAATTGGGGGAAGAGCCCTCCTACCTTGAAAAAAACCCAGGTAGGCCTTTTTTTATAATAGCTAGTAGAGCCAGCATGGTATAATGGTTTGAATGTTGGACTATGACTCTGGAGACCAGAGTTCGAATCCGCACTCTGCTAGGGAACTCACTGGCTGACCTTGGGCAAATCACACTTTCTCAGCCTCAGAGAAAGGCAAAGGCAAATCCCCTTTGAACAAATCTTGCCAAGAAAAGCCCATGACAGGCTCGCCTTAGGGTCACCATAACTCAGAAATGACTTGAAGGCACACAACAATACAGCTAATCCTTAAGGTTCAAGCTTCATGGAAGCAGACACCCAGAGACAAGAGACAAACAGAAATTCCAGGCTAAAAGCCTGCAAGCATAGGTACATTGTTCTTCAGAACAAGGGGGTATTGAACTACATTCTCATGGCAAAGTGAAAAATGCAAATTATAGTTCCAAACCAATTATATTTATATCCTGCCACTGGGCCTTCTGTCAAGTAGAGTGACAGTTTTGCTCTGTGCAGCACATGTCAGAAGAGATTTGACCTCATTTTTTTCCAAGCCTGGACTGATAAATGTGCTTCCTCTCTAGGGTGAAGTGTTACAGAGAACTGCCTGTCTAACAGTTCTCTGTTCTGCTTGCAATTCATGAATAACCACAGCATAGTCAGGTTTGTTGTGAAGCATGGCATTAACTAAAAGTGCAGCTATGAAAAACATTTAGAAATATCATTAACCACCAATCTTCCAGAGTCTGTTTACAGTTGTAACTGGAAATGTGTGTGCATGCAAAAGTAGAGATTGCTGTGGGCAATAAGTTCTGTTCTCTCCCTTAGGTGATGAGGCAAACTAGAAGAAAATGGTTTTGTGGCCACCTTCAGTGACCTGTATAATAAGCTCGCCAATAGTTTTCAAGCAGTAACCCACTGGACCTTGGGTTAAAAGTTCTCCTCAACATTTTATACACTTGTTTGACAGGGTACATTGAAAGGAATTGCCCCTAAATCAAAATTGTACCCACTCAGTGTGTGTGTTTGGGGCTATAACGTACATGCATCTTCCCTATCTAAGCCACCAAGAGTCGAAAAATCAGAAAAGAAGTATCTGCAGCCAACTGAAGTAATTTGTGGGTGTTCCATGATAATGATGCAAAATAGATAATAAAATATGTGTACAGTGTATGGAATAACTCTTTTTTTTTTAAAGGTTCTATAAGGGAAAAACACCTACAACTCCAAGATCTAGTATTTCCTCTTCTGTGTATTTTGCACCAACATTTTTCCCAGAAATGACTCGAAGGCACACAACAGGAACAACAAAATTATCCTTTTTCACCTTAACTTACTGTGGTATGCATGAAAATATTTGCAACATGCAAAGTAATCAGCCAATCCATTCAGTATAAGCTCTGGAATGACAAATATATACATTATAAGAATATTTAGAAATGATTAGAATCTATGGTTCTAAGTATACAAATACAAGGGAGCAATTTTAAAGAACTCAAGAAAGTTAACTTATATCAATATATCAGGATGAAATGATTTAAACTATTTAACCTAATTGTAGCAATTAGAGCAACACTAAACTGCACCAGCTCATATCACAAATAGGTTTTCACGTGCTCTCTTAATCTCCTTAGCTGAAAGAAACCTTACTATCAATATCCTTCAATTCTTTACCAGCCTGTTTACCAAAACTGACCAGACAGAAATCTCCTTGGGGTTTTGATAAGCCAGAAGTGACTTGAAGGCACACTACAACAAGAACACACAGCTGAAGTATAATATTCCCAATAGTGTAAGAAGTTTATTTGAGTTCCACTGGTAATTTTACATGGAACACCACAGTTGGGTAGCACTAGGAACAGCAGCCTACTGTCTGAAATCAGTTTCTTCCCACACCAGAAGAATAGGTTCTCCTTAATTTTGATTTGCTTGCAAAGACAACACCATTGAAATGATGTACACCTGCATACACCCTAAATTGTTGAATCCATGTGTTTTTAATTGCAGATAAGCGTGCATAGGATTGCAGCCCTACAGATTTCCAGACTGTTGAGGTACAATGAAGTAGTGGAATTACTTCCTGCCCAATCCAATATAGAGTATGCATTCCTGAGGCCAGCAAGGCTTGAGTTCTGGCATGGTCACTTGGTACAAGATTGCAGCAATATACCCTATAAAACGGGTATGAGCACTGCATATATTACAAAGCTATAGTGGTATGATGCCACTTTAACTGCCATGGTAACACCCTATGGAAACCTGAGATTGGCAATTTAGGAATGGGAATTTATGATTCTCATCAAGAGAGCTCCAGTGTCTCACTGAACTACAAATCCCAAGATTCCACAAGATGCTGCCATGGCAGCTACAGTGGAACATAGCACTGTATTCATGTAGTGTGAATGGGTCCCTGGTAAGAAGTGGACAGTGTTACAAAGTTTAGAAAACACTAGTTCCTGGAAGAATTAAGTTTTAAGAATCAAATTTCAAGAATTAGTAGAATAAAATGCTAAAACCCCCCTTAACTGAGTAGTAGTAGGATGATGTCCTAGGTTCCAGAGCATCTTCCTACCACTGCCCAGTTATGGATGGTTTCAATGTGTTTCAATGAGTAAGACTTCTCATAAGTATCTTTTCAAGCACTGGCAATGCACACCTGTTGTTTTTTTCAGTTCTGAAGTCAGCCCTTGCATCCAGCAGCTAGGATAGATCAGGGACTGCAAGACTTCAGTCTGTGATAAATATCTCTGCAATACAGAATGCATACCCAGCCTAGCAACACTTGTTTGCTACCTAGCAACACTTTACCTCTTATTCATCCTACACATCAATTTATTTTAAAATCCTCCTCAAAACCCACAATCCCTTCGTTCTTGTACCCTACTGTAATTAAACTTAGGTACTTCCAACTAAAATAAATTAATATCTTACCCTATTTATCCCCAGCTCCTTCTCTTCCACTTTCTTCCGTTGCCTCCAATGTATCTAATTTTAGATCGTCAGTGCCTCAGAACAGGGATCTTTTCTTTGTGAAATGCCATACACACAAATGGGGTAACAACAACAAATACAGTATCCACAAGAACATGGCAATTCCTCAGTTGCAATGGAGGGCAACTGAATTTGCAAGCTTAGGGTATTGTCTTTGTTCTAGTCATCATTTTTGTTTTGTTTGTTTTCTTTCTAGAAAAAAAATGTACATGGCATCATCTCCAGATGTCCCAATTTGACAGGAACTGTCCTATCTGGCTGCTTTTAGAACGTCCTATTTCCCTCTCCTCCTCCCACTTCCCCTCTTCATCCTCAGTTTGCTTCAGCTGGTGCAAACTAGAGTTCAATGTGCAAAAAGTAGTTTGCACTCAGTTAACTTGATGGAGGGAGAGGAGAGAACAGAATCTTGGCCATCACAGTAGGCTCAGGCAAAAGCAAACTGTCACAGCTTCTCCTAGCTTGCATTTTCTTCCTCATTAATTTTAGCCCATTTTGATCACATTCTGATGACGCTTGGCCAAAATGTGTTCCAGTTTTCAAACATTAGAGGATATGACGTAGGCAAATAGTTGAAATTTGTGGGCATTGTTTATTCCTGAGCAAGTGACAATCTGACACAGTGAGCAATGCAAGTCTGCTTCTGCAAGACAAAAGTGTATCTGGAGGACTAAGACATCTAATTATAATGTACGAGGTGTTAAGAACCCCATACTGCAGCCAGTATTAGATGGTAGTGTTCAGTACAAGGTAAAAGTAGATGTACTATTTGTTTAGAACCAGGCTTAAACAAACCACGCTTGTATTAGATGTTTCGAAATGCTGATACCTCAAGAATCCACTGGTTTATGTGCGTGGGAGGGAAAAAATACAAGAAATCATTACAGAGGAATAGGAGAAATCAAAGCACCATAATAACATTACACAGCTGTTCCACACTGAACATAACAACAACCTGAAAGGGATTGGTTGCTGATCTAATCAAAGAAGAATTTAAAAATATCCATATAAGAAAGGCTCAAAGCAAGTTCTCAGCCCATCTCAGTGAAAATGAAGATCAAATAAGAAACTACTAGAAGTCTTCCAGCAAAGCAGCTGGACACAGAAAACTGTTGTATTGACAAGGACTGTGTGCAGAGGGGAACAGGTTATAGCCGATCTAACCTTGATTTATTTTCTGGATTTATACCCTACTGCTCTCCCCAAAATAGGATGCAAAAGTGCACAGTGACATGGAAAAAAACACAATCAAAACACAAAACAAGTCCACATATTAAAATAATCTAAAATTTAACATGCACATTAAAACACATCAGCTTAAAAAAAAATACACCTCATACTCAGTAAAAAGGCCCTTCCTGACCAGGCTGGTCAGTTGCCAAAAGTTTGCCTGAACGTAAAGGCCTTTGCCCGCTGACAGAAGGACACCCAGGAGGAGGCCAACCTAGCCTCCCTTCCCTAAAGGGTTCTGGAATCTGGGCAAAGCCACTGAGAAAGCCCTCACATTTATAGCCATATATTGATTGACTAGACAACTGATGTTTGTTTATCTATGAAAAAGACCACCGAAATTCAAACAATGACTTCATTTAGGTAGAGTGAGATCACTGCTCCAAGAGACAGGTGCTGGAGTCAGGAGATGACA
>CAOKZL010003121.1:0-125312 GCA_948472985.1 Iguana delicatissima
ACCTGGAAAAATGGGTAGCATTTCAAGGGTGAAAAGGAACAAGGGTGGAAGGCCAGGGGGGTCCCGAGGCTCCAAGTCCGACACAAGGACCCCGTGTCCGGGTGGCCTTCCCATGCCCTTGACCAGAGAGGTGGGTCCTCCACCAGCAGGAGCAGTCTACCTGGGGAAGCTGGCCTGAGGAGTCAGGTTTGGTGCAGATGTGCGACTGAGAAGCAGCACAAAATGAAGGAGGGTGCTTGTGATCACAACAGCAACAGCTGGCAGCAGGGGTAATGTGGACCCCCTTGCAGGGTTTGGGTGTCCTTGGGTGGGGGCGTCTTTCAACGGAGGTTAGGAGAGCGAGTGCGGGGGAGTGCTTAGAGCGGCGGACTACGGCTCTGGGGCCCAGGATTTGAATCCCTGCTCAGCCATGGAAACCCACTGGGTGACCGTGGGCAAGTCACACACTCTCGGCCTCAGAGGATGCCCTGTGAAAAAATCTCACCACGAGGTTGGCTATGGGCCTCTCTAGGGGCCGCTTTCGTTGTGCGTTTTCCGCACATGGCAGTTTGTGGATGGACTGGATGACCGCCGGGTGCCCCGTCCAACTCTATCGGATTCCGTTTCCATTGCCAAAGGGGAGGAATTAGCGGGGGCTGTTTTGTAGGGTGCGGAGGGTGGGAACCCCCGATTTGTGTCTCCTTAAGATGCAAGCAAAGTCCTTTCTTTTTCTTTTTTTTTCAACTTTAAATACACGTTAACTTTTAATACATTTTCAATGTATTTTTTGTTTTCCTTGTTTTCCCAAAGGGCCTGCACAGCAGGGAAGGAGTTTGTTTGGTAGGGGGCTCTGGAGCCAGCCTTGCGCGGTTCAAAGCAGGAGGAGGGGGAGGACGGAGGAGGGAGAGGGCCCCCGGAAAACGCCCTCAGGGTCCCCGAAAGTGCGTCAGCGCCCCCCGACTAACTGCGGGAGGGACGCTCCCAGCGGCGGAACGGTCTTCGTGGAATCGGTTTCCCGGGGGGAAGAAAGAGCGGCCGGACTTTTGACTCTCTCTTGCCTCCTAGGGCGGTCGAGTCTTGCGTCCTGGAAGCCCGCCTCTTCCACCTCTTTGGATGCCGGGAGGGGGCGTGGCCAGGGCGAGCGCGCGCGCACTTTGCTTTACGCTTCTGCGGTTTCTAAAGCTGAGAATAACGCTCCGGGCCTGTCGCTCCGTTGCGTGGGTAGCGCCCGGCTTTGCTTGTTTATGTCTCACCTGGAATGAACTATTTTTCCACCACGCAGGAGGATTTGCCTGCCCGCAAAAGAACGGCTGTCCTTCCCTTCGTCTGTCTTTGGGGGGCGCGAGGGAGGAGGCTTTGGGAGCCCCCCCATCCATCCACCGCCCTCGCTGACCTTTGGGCAGCTGGGTGCAGCCGGCGTCCGTCCTGTGGGACCACAACTCCCAGAATCCCCCGAGAGAACTCAGGACTCCTAGGAGGTGAAGTCCAGGAACTTGCCGAGGGTGCAAACCACTGCGGGGACCCGATCCGGAGTCAGTGCGCCACGGAGAGGAGTTTCAACTCGGCCTCGCTTAGGTCTGGAGTCCTTAGGGGTGTGGACAACAGTTCCCATCGTCCTCACATAGCGCACCAACGAGTGTTTTGACTTTTCTCAGCGTTCAACGCATTAGTCTCACACAGCAAAGAAGGGGGCCGGTTTCAGCTTACCTTACGGAGATACAGGACCCTTAGAGGTATTTTAGGACACTACCCATCATTCCCACAGAGCAACTCACGCTCTGGAATAAGGAATGAGAGGTTTAGTAGCAAAAAGGACCGATTCCACCACCGCAGGGTACTCTAAATAAAGCATGATGCAATTTAGTGGCAAAAAGGACAGCACACACAGAAACAGGTTTTTAAAACCAATTTAATTAACAGTTCCCATGGTTCCCACCCAGCGCAGAAAATGGGGCTTCTAATCAATGAGGACAGCACCTCCCATCATTCCAGCACAGCACAGAAAATGGGGTTTTGAGTCAGTGTTCGTCCCCACCTCCCGAAGAAAGGTTTCAACTCACGTTTGACAACACTTCTCATCGTCCCCACACACCACAAACTGAGGCTTTGAGACGTTTTGGACAATACTTCTCATTCCTACACAGAGCAGAAAGTGAGGCCTTGTTTTAGCAGTTTAGAAAACACTTCCCGTTGTCCGAACGCTGTGCCGAAAGTGAGGTTTCAAATCACTTTGGACAACACTTCCCACTGTCCTCAGTGCAGAAAGTGAGGCTTCGTGTCGGTGTAGAGAACACGTCCCCTGTATCCCGACCCAGTGCAGACAGTGAGGACCAGCGTTTGGACGTTTCCCATCATCCCCACACAGTGCAGAAAGTGAGGTTTGCCGTCAGTGTGGACGACATTTCCCATCGTCTGCACACAGCAAAGAAAGTCAGGCTTCTTGACCCCACACCGTTAGCTAGACAACAGCTCCCATCATCCCCATACTACGGGTTTTGTTTTTTTAAAAAGGTTGAAATTCGCCACCAGTTGATTTTACAAAACGTTCAATCCCTTGCCCTGCAGCGCCGCCTTGTGGCCGATTGGGACCAGATTGTTGCTCTGCACCTTTTTTTAAATTAAATAGAATCTCCCTTTCCTTGTCCTGCACTGACATCTAGTGGAGGAAAGTGGGGATTCGCGGCAGTTTGGATAAGACTTCCCATCAGTCCCACACAGAGCTGCAAGTGAGGTTTTGAGTCACTTTGGACAACAGTTCCTATCGTCCCCATACGAAGCAGAAAGTGAGGCCTCCTGTTAGTTTAGACAAGACTTCACATCGTCCATGCTGTTCAGAAAGTGAAGCTTCAATTCACCTTGCTCTCTGACAGAGCAAAACTGAGGCTTCTAGTCAGTTTGGAGAACACTTCCCATTGTCCCCACATTTTGCAGAGAATGAATAGAAAGTGAGGCTTGGAGTCTGTGTGGACAACAAGTCCCATCGTTCCCACACAGAGCAAAAAGTGGGGTTTCAAGTCACTTTGGGCAACATTTCAATTTTTTGGTTGTCCTTGTTTACGGCAAGTTGTTCTATGTTTCTTTTTCTCCTTTTCTTCTTTATTTTTAATCTTTATTGATTTCATCTTACTTTATTTTTGTACCTAAACAAAGAGAATAAAGGCTATTTTGAAATAACCTTGTAGCTCCAGGAAGCGCACAAAGGCAACCCCCGGAAGTCAATGCTTCCTTCTTCCAAATCGCCTCAGAGAACTGGCGCGATAAGTGGACAAAGGCTGCCGCTGCAACCAAGGGGGGGGGGGAAAGTCAACGCTCTAGGAGTTTAGTCTTAGAGAGCCTGGCCTCTGAGTTAATAGGGCCAGAGCGTTGCTATGGTGACGGTCTAGGAAATTTCAACTTAGAGGGCCAACCAAGAAGCCAAACTGGGTAGGGCGTCAACTGGAGATGCTCTGGGAAGCTTATCTCGGAGAGCCTGCCCTCTAAGTTGAGCGGTCTAGAGCGTCACTGTGCTGGCAGTCTAGGAAGATTCAACTCAGAGGGCCAACCAGAAAGGCGGAACGGGTAGACCGTCGCCAGGGTTTAACTCTGGGAAACTCACCTCGGAAAGCCTGCCCTCCGAGATGAGAACTCCAGAGCGTCGCTAGGTCGGCGCTGTAGCCTAGGATTGCTGAAAAGGATCGGACCACAGACTCGAGACGGCTAGAGCGTCGTCTCCAGACCCCGGGGCAGGGTCGTCGCCGTGGTAACGCGAAGGCCTGCAATCGCAATTGGGGCCTCCTGGCCAGGATACCGAACCGAAAGGTGGAAGAACGGGGCTGCTTCTTCCCTTGCGAGGGCGGCTCAAGAGGACCAGCTACCTTCCTCCGTCTCCCCTTCTCCAACCGGCCAGGCCAGGTAGGGCGCCCCTTTCCCTTACGGGGAGGGATCGGGGTCTGGGTCGGGGGGTCTCAGCAGGCCTCCTTCTGGCCGTCGGCCTTCGTCCTGGTGGGGAGGGATCACCGAGTGGGCCGGCCTCTTCCTCCCGGGGCTGGGGCTCCCCTTCGTGGGGGTGGGGAGGCGGGAGGCAGTATCGCGCTAGGATTCCGCTTTCGAGGGGATCCTCGAAGGTCATCTAGCCGAACCCGCCCTTTCCCAGGCGGGAAGACGGAGCGAACGAACCTTTCCCGAGAGAAATGCGGCCCCATCCGATCTCTGGTTAAAGAAGGAAGGAGGATCACGCCGCCCCCGACACCCCGTTTCAAGGATGGGCGGCTTGGGCGAGGGTCAGGTGGGGCCCCCAGGGGCCATCCAGTCCAACGCTGTGCCTCCGCTGTCAAACGGCTCTCTTAGGGTACCCGGTATGGTCGTACTTCGTACCGCTCTGCCTGTACTAGAGTGGGAAAGCTCTAGTGGTTCCATTGTGAGACTCTAGTGACATAGTGGTTCGATTGTGAGATTAGGAGACTGGGTGGGTCACACTCTCTCAGCCTCAGAGTAAGTCAAGGCTGGCCAGTCCCCCCCGGGCACATCTTGCCAAGAACCTGCCCTCCCTTGTGGATTGGCTTTGGCAGGTTGCCACAAATAAGGTCCAAACAACACGCTTTGGAAGGGAGCCCTGAAGGTTATCCAGTCCAGCCCACTCCTAGGTGGGAGCGCAGTTTGAAAGGATGCCGGTCTTTCTCATCCGTGCCCCAGGAGGAGTGTCCAAATGGTAGATTCAGGACTGTGGCGTTGGAAAGGTGGCTTTCCAGAATTCTAGCGCTAGAAGGGATCCTGAAAGGGCATCTGGTCCAACCCCGTTTTACCCAATCACAACGCTCCCAAGAGATGACTGTACAGCCTCTGTCTGCTTAAAAGCAGGGGCAAGGGCACACCGGGAGGATCGCTGTCCTGTAAGCTACAGGGTTTTTGAAATGTTTATAGCTCTCGTTCTTTCCTTTTTCCTTCCAAAGGAATAAGTCGGTCGCTTTTGCATCTTCCTTTTCATGGCCAGCCTGGCTGCGTCGGGCATCTCCATCTCCTCCTTCCTTCTGGAAAGGAAAGGCTGATCCCTTGTGGAAATCAAGGCCGAATCGAGGAAGTTACATGATGGGAAAGAACAAAGTTTGTCTGCAGAAAGACACCATTTGCCAAAGGAGTCAGTAACTTCTACCCGATTGTGACTCTCCCTTGTACAGAAATGCTCCGTGGAAGGATGCGTCTGTTTCTTATGACTGTGGTGCTGAAAAGACACTGATTCTGAGTCCTGATACCCCTGTGGGACTGCCTCTGGACTACACAGTTTCAGATATTTCCTCTGGGCTCCCAAAAGATGGCCCCTCTTTAAGCAGCCTGGAAAGTTTGTTTTGGGAGGCAATATAGGGAGGAATGAAAATCAGTTAGAATTTCTATGTTTATTTTTCCTTCATTAGTTCAATTTATATTCTTCTTTTCTATTGGTATGTGTCCCAAGGAGCATACTAATAACTTGGAACAAAAATGAGTTTTTTTAAAAAATGTGAAAAGCAAGCATTTCCATTCCACAGTCAAGTGGATAAAAACCCTTGAATACACATTTAAATCTTAAAATGACAAATCAGTAGTATATTGTGTACCAATACACTCTTGCATTATGATTTTATAGTCAGAGTTCTGTTCTAATGAAAAAGTGTTTGCTTTCTGGTGGAAAGGGAGCCAAAGGGGGTCCACATGGTGGAAGGGAGTTCAACAGCTTGCTCAAGAGATTTGAGAGAAAACGGTTTGCATGAATCAGGAAACCAGCCATGCTGTGGAGGCCCATGAGAATCAAACCCAATGTCAGGCTTTTCAACATTAGGCATGTTTATACACGCACACATCCATGTAACATAAGCCATGAAGATCTGGCAATGCTTCACTGAATTTCAAAAAGCCCCAGCCCAAAATGCAGCCCAAAGATGAGGGAGGGGGCACTTTGGGCTCAGCTTCCAGCCATGGGAGGGTGTTATCCAGTTCTTGGAGCCCAGATCTTCCCTTGGTGGAAGTTCTTGCAACCCAAGTAGTCTACCTGGAATAACAGGCAGCAGTTTGAAGAGAGGAAAGGAAAAAGTTTCACAGGCAAGGGAGTATTCAAAGGCTCACATGAGACTTTGGTGGCCCTGACTTTCACATTTCCAGCGAGGTGGATCGTCAGTGAAGCAGGAGCAGGCTACCTGGGGCTGGTGGTGTATAAATCAGGTTTGGTGCAGAGGTGAAATTAAGAAGTGGTGGTAGATGCAATATTTCCGCAGGCTGGGAGGAAACTCATCCTCCCTGCTCTCATCTCTTGGTGGAGCCTCCATCAGCCAGAGAAGTCCACCTGGAATAACAGGCAGCACTCGGAGGCTGCAAAGAAAGAAGAGATAAGGCAAGGGCAGGTCCAAAGGCTCAAAAGTCCCACACAAGAACACTGTAAAGATGTCTTTTCCCCACGTTTTCCCAGCAAGGTGGATCCTCAGTTAACAGGAACAATCTACTTTTGGCTGCTGGCATATAAATTGGGTTTGCTGCAGAGGTGAAATTCAGAATAGGCACAAAATGAGGGAGGGCACTTACTATCAGGACTGCAAGAGCTGTTAGAAAGTGTAACGTGGACCCCCCTGCAGGGTTGTGGATTCCCCATCCTTGGAGGAGTGTCTTTATGTGGACCTTATGGGAATCAGAGTTGTGTGGTGGTTTGAGCATTGGACTAGGACTGCAGAATCCCTGTTCAGCCATGGAAACCCACTGTTTGACTGGACAAGTCACACACTCTCGGCCTCAGGATCACACAAAAGCAGGATCCACTCTGAACAAATCTTGCCATGAGGTGGGCGATGGGGGACACTTTAGTTTGTGAGTTTCCTGCACGGCAGATCGGGGTTGGACTGGATGGCCACTAGGTAACCCCTTCAACATTATATGATTCCATTTCTACTTGCAAAGAGGGAAATTTTGGGGTGGGTGTGTTTTGTGTGGTGTGGAGGGTAGGAACCCCTGATTCTTCTCCTTAAGGAAAAAGCACAATCTTTTTTTCCCTAACTTTTACTTTATTTTCATTTTCCATGTATTTGTAATTTATTCGCCAAGTGGGCCTGCACAGGAGGGAAACTTTTTTGGCAGGTGGTGCTGGAGTCTCCCTTGCAGGGTTCAAAGGAGGAGGAAGGAGGGATTTCTGGGCAATCCCTGTGAGGAGAGGAGGAGCGCTAGATGGGAAAACTCCACCAGGGTTGCCGAAATCCGTCGTCGCCCAGAACACAATGCTGGAAGGGGACGCTCCCTTTGGCGAAACGGCCTTCATGGACCCGGTTTCCTATGGGGAAGAGCGAGTGGACTGGCTTGCTGAGCTCCGTGCCTGGTGAAGTTGGCCTCTGCCATGCTTCGGAGGCCAGGAGGGGGCGTAGTTTGGCGTGGGTAGGAGGACTGCGAGGGGCTCCTTGGACCACATAGGTGGCCCGTTGTCAACGAAGTGGATCCTCGGTTAATACGAGCAGTCAACCTGGGCCTGGCGGCGTATAAGTCAGGGTTGGTGCAGGAATGACTCTAAGAAGTGGTGGGAGGCGATGGAGAATTCATTCGCTGCTCTCTCTTCCCTTTGTGGAACCTCAGCAGCAGGAGAGTCTGCCTGGACTAACAGGCAGCACTTTGGAGAGAAGAAGGAAAGAAGAGGGGCAGGCAAGGGGGGATCTCAAGGCTTGAAGTGCTCTGTGAGAACGGCCTATGAGAACGACCCGGACTCTCCCGTTTCCTGCAAGGTGGATCCTCAGTTCCCAGGAGCAGTCTACCTGGGACTGCTGGCACATGAATCAGATTTGGTTCGGAAGTAAGATTAAGAAGTAGTGAGAGAGGATGGAGAATTTCCATGGGAGGAAACTCATTGCTTTCTTCCCTTGGTGGAACCTCCATCAGCCAGAGGAGTCTACCTGGAATAATAGGCAGCTCTAGGACGATGGAAAGGAAGAAGAGGGGAAGGCAAGTGAGGGGCAAGGCTTCTCCTGGCTCTTTCCAGCAAAGTGGATCCTCAGCGAACAGGAGCAGTCTACCTGAGGCTACTGGAGAGTAAATCAGATTTGGGAAGAACAAATCTTGCCATGAAAACCAACAAGCAGAGGTTGGCTCCGGGCCTCTCTAGGGTGCACTTTAGCTGTGTTTCCCTCCATAACAGATTGGGGCAGACTAGACGGTCAGTGGGTGGTCAAGTTTTATATGATTTTGCTTCCACTTACAAAGAAGGGGGAAATTTGGTGTGTGTGTGTTTTGTGTGGTGTGGAGGGTGAGGATCTCCTCATTTCTCTCCTTAAGTTTAGGTTGGAAATGGCTCCATCTTTCAGGAGAGCTTTAGGGGTGGATTTCTGCATGCTGGGGAGGGAGGGGGTGGACCAGATGGTCTTTGACAAGCCCTTCCAAGACTGGATTTCTATGATTCCATCAATTTCAATAGTAAGTGTAGTTTTAGATGTGTGCCTTTTTTCTTTTGTGTGTGCATTTTTTGTATGTCCTTAAGTGTTATTTTATATGTGTAAAATCAATGTATTTAACAATTAATAAAAATTCCAAGAAAAGAGATTCCACCTCAACATTAGGATCAGCTTTTTGAATGTAAGAGGCCTTTGAGGGTGGATGATGGGCTGACTTAGAGGGTGGTGTTAGGCTCTTCACCTTTGGAGGTCTGCAGACAGAGGTTGGACATGAATGTTTCTTTCAGGATTGCCTAAGCTGTTCATTCCTTTACATGGCAGATTGGAGGTGGACTAGATAACCCCTGGGTGTAGCTTCCGGCTCTATAGGTTCCATGGATTTCATGCCCACTAACTGGAGTTGGGAGTAACCTCTTTGCTCTTTAACAAGAAAAAAAAAACTGAGAGAAGGGAGAGAAGGAGGAGGCAACCTCGGGAGCAGAATTAGGCATTTCTGCTTTTTTTTCCCTCTGAAGGCAAAATTATGAATTAAGTTCCAGTTGCAAAGGAGGGGAAATTTTATGTGTGTGTGTTTGTGGTGTGGAGGATGGGAACACCGTGATTTCTCCCCTTAAGGAACAAGCAAGGTAACTTTTCCCCAATTTTACTTTATTTTCATTTTCAATGTATTTTTATTCTCTTCATTCACCAAAAGGGTTGGGTGGGTGGCACTGGAGCCCATCTTGAAGGTTTCAAAGAAAAGGAGGAGGAGGAGGAGGAGGACAAGGGCCTTGCAGGGATGGAGAGAAGTGGAGTGGGAGGGCTGCCTGAAAACACCCTCAGGGTCCCCAAAAGTCCATCAGCGCCTCAAATAAAATGGCAGGAGGATAACTCACAGAATCATGGCAGTGTGTGACCCACAAAAGTTTTATGGCCTTCATGTGACTCACCGATTGTAAATGGCGCACACAGGTATGTGGTCTACCTTTGGCCCACTGGCTGACTACGTGTGCCCCACACAGATATTCAGCCTATATGTGGGCTACAACTTGTACATGGCCTACAGATTTATGTAGCCCACAAGTTTTATCTAGTGCACGCTTCTGTGGCCTACATCTGGCCCACCGATTACATGTGGCTCCCATAGATATATGGCATAGATATGGCCCACCAGCTTTATGTGGCCCACAGTTTGTTTGATCTCCAATGAATTTCCACAGAAAGCAGGGAAACATCTGCCTATGGCTTTCTGGGACACAATGCTGACAGTGGGAAACGCACAGAAATCAGTGGCCTCTGCCCCAGATGCCTTGTGCTACAGTTTCCATCTTTCCCCAGACAACGTTGTGCGACGGGAAACTCAGCTCAGCCCTTCTCAGCTCTGGTTCCCTTAGAGGCATTGAACCACGGTTCCCGTAGCCCCAAGTCACTGCAGAAGCTGCGGCTTGAAGTCAGCCTTCCTCAGCTTTGGGGCCCTCTAAATGTGTGGGTCCGCAGTTCCAGTCATCCCCAGTCATTGCAAAAGGGGTGGGCATTGGCTCAGCCTTCTTTATGGACCACTTAGAGGTGTTAATGATTGGCCCCCTCACTCCCCAGCCAGCATGGACTGAGGGGAGGGTAATCCAGTATGGGCTGAGGATGAATCTGGAAAGATTGCTCAAATCCTGAACAAAAGGGGGCAGGAGGTAGAACCGGGGTGGGACCACGTTGGATGCTACAGAAGCGCAACTCCTAGCATCCCTCTTGCTGCCCATGGGGTTGCTAGGAGCTGCAATCCAAAAATAACGTAGGTCCAGAAGAATCAAAGCTCTGTGCTAGAAAGCTGGTTCCAAGAGGCTTTACTTGTACTCGGGCGGGGCTTGTGACCTGGGTTTTTTGTGGGGTGCAGAGGTGGGTCCTCTTCACAGCAACTCAGGTTTTTCTTAAACGACTCTCTTCTGGTCCTGCACTCTCCCCCGGCCATCCCATGTGGGGACAGGCAGGGACTTTTTCCCAAATGTGCCAGTAACTGGCACTGTATTTGGGCCCATAGACTGCAATGGTTTTTCTTCTTGTTTTTCCTCGAAAACGTCCACGGACTGTCACGGCCTCACCGAGCACCTCTTTTGTGTCCTCTCCAGGCTGAACAGCGGACTGTAGCCACTAGAGGGCGCCGTGCGGTAAAGAATGGGCGCCGGAGAGCGGAGAGCCGGCCGCAAGGCGCGCGGACCGCGCTCCAGCGCGAGAGGCAGGGCCGGCGGGCTGCAACGCTCCGCGGAGGCCGCGAGGGGGCCTCCGAGGACGGAATCGCTGCAGCGCTCGGTCGCCGTGAACAAGGGAGCGCGGTAACGGTGCACGAAGTTTGACTGGCCGTTTTCGGGGTCAGAAGGAGCAGCGGGCTCAACGCAGGGAATGAGCTACGGGGAGGAGCCCCGCCCTGGAGAAAAGGCTCTGGCAGAACTGGCGAGTTATGCTGGGACGCACGAGCATGGCCGCGGAGGAGGCGGCGGGCGGGACGGAAGGGCTTCTAGAGCCGCCCGCTCCCCCGCTCCGCTCTGTCCCAACGGGATCGGAAGGCAGGCGGAATCCGAGATGGAATCCTAGAACGCCCCCGAGGAGACGCTAAAAGTCTGAACGCCGACCCTCCGCGCAGGCGCGTAGAAGGCCTCCTGAGAGGCTCTCGCGGGCCGGCGCACGTTAGTCGCCCCGATGTCCGGCAAGCGGGGCGCCGCCGGCCGCCCGGCCCTGTGAGAGGGGCTCCTCGACTGCGTGCCCGGCATCCCGAGGAGGAGGGGGCGGCGGCGGCAGCGCGGGGAGGAGGGAGAGGCCAAGGGAGCCGCCTCCTTCCGTGGGGAAGGGCCGCCCCCGACGCGCGCCCCGTGGGGGCGCTCTAGCCGCGGAAGTTCAGAGGGCCGGCCCTGTCAGAAAGGACCCCGGAACGTCTCCAGGAAGGCGGTCCGCGCTCGTCGGCGTTGGGGGCTCTTGACCCTTCCCGTAGCCGCCAGCAGGTGGCGCTGGTCCGGCCGGGTGGGCGGCGGAGGCTCGCAGGCCCCCGGGGAGGTTGCCGCGTCCCCGCCCTGCCGCCCCGCCGGCTTCGGGCCGGTGCGCCTTGCTGGTCCTCGTCGTGTCGCCCCGTTCTGAATAAAAGCCATCGAAGCGCGAAGCGGGAATCTGTCCGGGGCGCGTAAAACAGAACTTCTCTTCGTTGTTCGTCTTTTTTTAAACGATGGAGGGAACTTCCGGGAAAAAGAACCCCAGACCGTGTGGGTCGGGCTCCGGGGGCCCCTGGCTGAGAAACTCCCCGCTATCCCTAGAGGTTGGGGCACCTGCCGCCCCGTGGGGTTCCGGCCCCCCGTGGAATACAGTTCAGAGGGCTGGCAATGATCCTCAGACAGGTTTGAAGGTCTTCGGCTCGCCGGAGTTGGAGAAAGGCTCCCTCTTGCACCGGCGGCTTAGAAACAGGGCCCTCCCGGTGGCTGCCCCCGGGCAGTGGAACTCCCTCCTGCAAGAAGTTCGGTTGGCGCCCCTCTTCCCTTCCTGTTCACTGTCCGCGGGCAGGCAAGGACCTTTACGTTCAGGCAGGCCTTTGGCTTATAGTTTATGGGGCAAAAAGAGCTTTTGACAGGGTGGCATTTGTATCTGTTTTTATCTTTTCTACTACTGTGTATTGCGTTATTTTAACCTTGTGTTTCTAACTGAACTATCATTTAATTTTTAACTTTTCCATGTTTTTTTTAAACTACCATCTGTTTTTCTTGTTTGTAAGCAGTCTTAGATCCTACCTAACAAAAAAAGAGGGATTTTAAGGAAATAAATACCAAATCTTGGAGCAGACAGAAAGCCTTCTCTTCTTCTGTTATCCCAACCTCCATCCTTCTAGCACAACTCTTCTGTTTGCAGTGCAATAAAAAGACAGGTATAAATAACATCCATGGGAATTTGCCAGGGAAAGTTTGGCTCTGTGTGTATTTCAAGGACTCTTCTGGGGACCAGAGGCATGTATACCTTGAGGGAAAGGGTTGCCTTGTACCTCCACCCTTGCAAAGACAAACTTCAATGGCAAAGACTAGGTTGGCTGACATAAAAGAGGAACTGGGTCCTCCAGAGGAGGATGGATGTCCAGCCAGCCAGATGGACACAGCTGTGCTGGCTACATCAGTGGCCAAGTGGAGGCTGCAGCCAATGGCCAGGGAAACATCATATACTCACCTCCACCATGGGAAGTTTCCTGGCCTTTCCTGCAGCTAAAGTAAGTGTCAGATGGCAAAACATTAGAAATAGAAATTATGAATTGCTAAGAGATTCAAAAACATGGGTTTTAAAAGTGTCAAGGTTCTCTGCTCTGTTGGCCTAAGAGAGACAATAATAATTTTTCCTTGGAGTTAAAGGATACAGGAAGGGGAGTAAAAAGCCTGAGAAATTATCGCCTGCAGATTTCTGCTGGTAAAAACAAGAGCCACCTGAGACCACACAGAAATCCTCAACTACCATGGGATGGGTCAGTTTCCCTGCCTCAAACCTTGATCGATAACAGTAAACATAAATTCCACTGCACTGTCAAACTGGGTGGCTTCTAATGCTGCAGCCAGAGTGCTAACTGGAACCAGCAGAACTGACGGTGTGGCCAAGCAGGAGGGCTGCCACTCTCTTGCAGGTTTGGCTCCAAGTGCCCCTTGGCCTCAACAGTCTTTGCTCACATGGCACCAGAATACCCCAATACCTGCTGCTACAGCCTTCTGTTGGAGGGACCTGCCAGCCACCTTCTTCCCTGACTGAGAGTCTAAACAGTGGTCTCCCCCGGTCACCTGTGGATCTCAAGAGTTGGTAGGGACTCCCAAAGGAGACTCTGAGATCAAGTGCCATGGTAGCAGTTGCACATTTTGAAGAGAGGCATGTTTTCTCTCAGGGGTACAGTGGCCTTCCAGTCCTTTTCAAAACAATGAGCAGGTGGGGGCTTCTACACAGCTTTGTTCTCTTGCCACTTAACAGTTTTTATTGATTACAAGTGGCTCACGTATTTTAGAGTAATAAAAAAGTTGCCCAACAAGTGGGCCAAAGTCTGAAGGAGCATTTCACTGACCCATTTCCTCTATTTTGTTGCCTGCTGTCTGCTTCTAGCTTAGAATCGTGGAGCTGGAAGAGGCCACAAAGGTCATCAAGCCCAACCCCCTTCTGCCATGCAGGAATACACAATCAAAGCATTCCTAATAGATAGCCAGCCAGCCTCTGTTTAAAAATCACCAAAGAAGGTGACTCCACCATACTCAAAGGCAGCATATTTCACTGGTGAACTCTTACCATCAGGAAGTTCTTCCTAATGTTTAGGCAGAATCACTTTTCCTGACGTTTGAAGCTATTGCTCCATGCTGTTGTCCCTGGAGCAGCAGAAAATGAGTTTGCTCCATCTTCCATATGATCTCTCTTCAAATATTTAAACGTAGCTACCATGTGACGTCTTACCCTTTCCTCTCCAGGCTAAACATACTCAGCTCCCTAAGCTGTTCCTGATTTCCAGGTCTTTCACCGTTTTGGTCACCCTCCTCTGGACACTTTGCAGCTTGTCAATATCCTTCCTGAACTGTAGTGCCCAGAACTGGACACAGTATTCTAGATGGGGTCTGACCAAAGCGAAATAGAGTGGTACCATCACTTCCCTGGGCTTAGATGCTACATTCCTATTGATGCAGACTAGAATTGCATTTGCTCTTCTTAGTTACCACATCACACTGTTGACGCATATTCAGCTTGTGGTCTACTAAGTCTCCTGGATCCCTTTCACATGTACTGTGGTCTAGCCAGTCGTCATCCATCATATATCTTGTGCATTTATTTTTTTTTCCTGTCTAAGTGTAGTACCTGACATTTCTCCCTGCTGAAATTCACTGAATTAGTTTTGGCTTAGCTCTCAAATCTGTTACCATCATTTTGAATTCTGATCTTGGCCTCTGGAGTATTAACTACAAGTCCCAATGTTGGTGTCATCTGGAAATTTGATAAGAATGCCCTCTATTCCTTCATCTAAGTCACTGATAAAGATGTTGAACAGCACTGGGCCCAAGACAGAGCTTGTCACACCCCACTAGTCACTGATCTCCTGGATGAAGAAGAGCCGTTGGTGAGCAGCCTTTGGTTTGGTCAGTCAACCAGTCATGAGTCCACCTAACAATAGCATTGTCTTGCCCAGATTTTATTAGCTTTTTTGCAAGAATATCATGGGGACCTTGTCAAACGCCTTGGTGAAGTCAAGATATGCTACATCTACAGCATGCCCTTCGTCTTCCAAGCTTGTGACTCCGTCAAAAAAAGACATAAGATTAGCCTGGCATGACTTGTTTTTAAGAAAACCATGTCAATTTTTAGTGATTAGAGCATTCCTTTTTAAGTGTTTACAGGCTGTTTAATGATCTGCTCTAGAATCTTTCCTGGTATTGATGTTTGGGGCTTTTTTTTTTCTTAAGATGAGGACACTATTTGCGCTGCTCCAGTCTTCTGGGAATTCTCCCATTCTCCAGGAATTCTCAAGACTATTTCCAGTAGTTCTGAGATTATTACTGCCAGTTCTTTTAATATCTCTGGATGTAGTTCATCTGGCTTTGAAGACTTGAATTCAGAGTAGCCAGGTATTCCTGTACTGCCCCTTTACCTATGCTGTGCTGCATTTCCCCTAGGGCATCATCTTCTCCATTTTCCCCAGGTCCAGCACTGTTTTCCTTTTGGGAGAAGGCTGAAGCAAAGGCGATGTTGAGCGGCTCTGCCTTTCCTCTGCCCTGTTAGCCTTTGACTGTCTCCTCCGTGCAGCGGCCCCACCGTCTCCCTCGACCACCAAGGCCCTCCACCTTCCTACCCAGCGCTTCGCAGTCCCTTACGATCTCCTGAAGGCGGTCTCGCCGGTTCCCTCGCGGACCAAGCGGAGGGGCGGCAGCCAGTGGGCTTCCTGCGGCCTTGCCAGGGGCCCCCCAGGCACACGGGGCCAGTCGGGGAGAAACACCAGAGCCCCCGGGCAACCTTCTTTCCCGCACGCGCCCCCGCATTTGGGCCTGTTGGTTTTTGGGGAGGGGTCCCCCTCCTCCCCCCTTCACGAGGGAGGGTCCCTGCTTGCCACCAGACCCCACCGCAGGCCGAGGGCGGGCCACCGGTTCCACGGGGCTGGGGCAACGAAGCCTCCCCGGCCCGCGCCTGGGCTCGGAGGAGAAGGGTCCCCCGTCGCTGCTCCCGGACACCAAGGGCTTCCCAGCGGCCCGAGTCTCTGGAAAGCCCCGCTGCGGGCCGGACGGGGAGGGGCGCCGCGGAAAGGGCTCTCGGGGCGCCCCTTCCCCCGCCCAGTGCCGCCACGCCGGGCGGCCGCCAACGCGAAGAGCCCTTCCGCCCCACACCGTGGCTCGGCCGGAGCGGGCGCCTGCGGGGAGCGCGGAGGCCCCGGGCGCAGCGGCAGGGCGGCCGCGGAGAGGAGTCGCGCAGCCCCGGGGACGGAGACGGAGCTCCTCGCAAGCCGGCCGGCCGGCCGGTTAGAAGCGCGGAGCCTTCGCCCGCGGGGCCGTTGCGTCCCCTCCCCGGGGGCGCAGAGACGGCGGCTCACCGGCCCGCGGAGAAGCGGCGGCGGCGGCGGCGGCGACGTCTCATGCGGCGCGCGTGCGCGCTGACGCCACCGCGCACGTCCCGCCCCCGCCCCGCCCCTCCTCCTCTGGAAAAGAGAAGAGAGAAAAAACTTTTTTTTTTAATTGAGGAATCAACAGCCGCCATCTTGTCGCGGAGCCGGAGCGCGTCGCGGGCGAGCAGCGGAGGGCCGGGCCGCCGGGCGCGGACGGGCCACGGGCGAGGGCCGCGCAGGACAGCCTCCGCGCCTCTGCGCGGGCCGACCCGCCTCGACCAGCCGCCGCCGCCGCCGCCCGGGGACCGAGGGACAGGCGGGAGGATCCGCCGTCTCCGTAGCCGTGCTCGTCCTCTGGCCGGCAGGCCGCCCCTGCCCCGTCCCTGCGGGCCCTCCGCCCGCTGGGCGGCCCGTCTGTCGGTCTCCCGCGGCTCCGAGCCGAAGGGCCGTGCTGGGCCGGGCCGGGCCGGGCGGGGCGAGCGGAGCCGAGCGGGCGGGCCGAGTGGCCTTCCTGGCTGACTGAGCGGCAGGGGCCGCCCTGAGGGCCCGGCCGCCCTCCGAGGCTCGCTGGCTCGCGGCGCCGTCCCGCGGCCTGTCACTCGGCCGGCCATGGGGGAGGAGCGGCGGCGGCGGCGGCCCCCGGCCCCGGCCGTGAAGCGCTGAGCGGCTCCCCGGCCACGGACGGCCCGGCCCTCCGGCCGCCGCCGCCTCCGTCGCCGCCCCGCGCAGTGGCAGCAGCAGCAGCCGCCGCCGCCGGCCCCGGAGCCACGCGACGGCGGCCCCGAGGAAGCGAAGGGGGTCCGAGGGAAGGCAGGAGAGGCGGCGGCGGCGGAGGAGGAGGCCGAGGCCGAGGCCGAGGCCATGGCGGAGAACTTGCTGGACGGGCCGCCCAACGCCAAGCGGGCCAAGCTAAACTCGCCCAGCTTCTCCGCCCCCGACCCCACAGGTGAGGAGGAGGCGGCGGCGTCGGAGAGCCGGGCCGGGAGGCAGTCCGGGCGGGCGGGCGCGACCCCTCTGACGGGGACCGGGAGGGCCGCCTCCGCGTTCGCCGGCAGGCTGTCAGTACGCGGCCGGTGCCGAGGTGGGGTTTGGGCGGCCGGCAGGCTTCCTCGGCCAGCGGAGAGGGCCCCTCAGCGCTTCTGCTCGCCGCCTCTCGGGCTGAATGCCGGCCTTTCTGCTGTGCCGTCGGAAGGGCGGCCGTGTAGTGGTGCTGTTTAATTGTCAAATTATACTCTGGTTTTAAAAGGCAGACATGAACCTCCAGCCGTTTGTTTTAAGGCCTTTTTTCCCCAGCCTTTTTGGCAGTCTGTGTGGCCCCTAGAGGCAGATAATTGACCCTCGGATTCAGGGCAGTTCCACACTCCTGGTTTCGAGCTTCTGGTACACAACAGACAACTCTAGATTTAAAATCCTCTGGAAGAGGCAATATGAAGTATCTTACTTTGTTCCAAAATGCGCTTATTGCTTCAGCCACAGGGTCCCTCCTTTTCCTCCGCAGTTTGCCCCCATCTTGGGAAGGGGGGACCTGTGAGAGCAGTTCCTTCAGCAGTTATCCCCCCAAAACTGCCCAGAATGCTGAGTGTTAGAGAGCAGCTCCTTTGAGGCTGTAACATTTGGAGCTGCTGACCTGTCTCATAAAGCCCTCAGTATTCTCCTTTGCATACGCACGCACACACCCGCTCTCATAAAACACCTGTGCCGTTTTCAGATTCCAAGCTGCTTTGCAGTGCTGATGCTCTTTCTGATGACTGTGAGAAGTTAATAATAATGCTGTAGAATAAATGCATTTTAGCCCCATTGTTGGCCTTGGGGTGGAGCAAGGCGTGGGTCTCTGGAGGCCCTTCTCCTCTTGAGCTTGCTCAGCCTCCCACCCCCAATAAGGTTATAGGTTTGCCTTGGGATTGCCACAAGTTCGAAGCAACCTTGAAGGCGCACAACAACAAAGTTGGTGGTGGATGTGGCTGAAGCAGCCCAGGCAGCTCCTGCTCCCTTACTGTTTTTCTCCTCAGTGGTTAGGCATTTCAGAGCCTGTGTGTCTTTACCCACAGCATTTAAAGTTTACATGCATTTACAGGTGATACCCTTCTTCAGGTGAGCGAGGGCTGTTCCCAGGAAGGAGAGGGTAGCTTTCTCTCTTGGCAGTGGCGCCCTGCTGTGGCGTGCCATCCCAGGCAGGGACGAGGCTCTGCCTTCTGCCTTGCTGCTGTTGTCTTTTTTAGCACTCAGGCCCTGACTTTTATGACAATGTAGGCATTTAGAACATTCTTCCCTGATATTTGTTTTGAGCTGGCTATATTGTAACGGTGCTTATATATGCTCATTGTTTTGTATATTCTTGTTTTCTTGAAGGTGATTGCTTTGAAATCTCTGTTGAAGGGCATTATAGAAGCATTTTGAATAACTAAGTAGCAAATAGTAATGTTTATTTAAATAATGGAATTTCTTGATGATCAAGTCCATACAAATACATATAGATACTTTTCCTGTTTTCACTGTAGTAACAAACAGCTGTCAGGTGGTTAGTGTTGAAATGGAGTTACCTTCCTTTGTCCAGACAGAACTCAGGCAATTCAACTTTTCAGCTGTGAAGGCAGAACAGCATGGTTTGTTGTGCTGCATGCCGGTCAGTGTTGGGCTTCCTGGCTGTACGAATGGTGCTGTGCCTAAGCAGTGGGCCTATAGACTCTTGGGTGCTGCTTGAACTTTTCTGCGCAGGCAGTTTCATTGTGGCACATTTTTCCTTGGCAGCCTCTTTGATGGAAAAACCAAGTTGGTTTGTCTACATTTGTGTGTGCTCTAATTTGTTTTTGCTTTGTGCTGAGGTTAAGTCCCTGTGGTGTCTTGAGCTGCTCAGTTGAGCATATAGCTGGTCTTCCCTCTTCTCCAGGCACCGCAGGTGTCTCTTTGCTTGACAAAGCGACCATAGCAAGTGAGCCCCCTTACACAGCATTCGTTTTGAAATGATAGTTCCTGAGCAGCTGTAGCAAAAGAAGAGTTAACCAGGTGTGATTAGTTTGCGATTTATGTGTATCTCTGTTACCCTTGCAGATTTTGGAAGTTTCTTCACCTTGGAGAATGATCTTCCTGATGAGCTGATCTCTAATGGAGACCTGAATCTTTTAAACAGCAGTGGGAACCTTGTTCCAGATGCAGCTTCCAAACACAAACAGCTTTCTGAACTTCTGAGGGGAGGCAGCAGCTCAGCTCTCAACCCAGGAATTGGGAATGTGAACTCAAGTAGCCCTGTCCCACCGGGCGTCAACAGCCAAGTCCAGGGGCAGCCAAACAGTGTGAATCTTGGCAACCTGGGTGTGATGGGCAAGAGTCCTGTAAGCCAAGGAGATGCTGTGGCGTCAGGTCTGGCCAAGCAGGCCACCAGCACCTCTGCACCCAACACCCCAGCCACCCAAGCCCTGAACTCTCAAGCACAGAAACAAGCAGGGATAGTGACAAACAGTCCCGCCACTTCCCAGGCCGGAAGTGGTGGGATGTGTATGAACACTGGCTTCAACCAGACACACCCAGGTCTTCTCAGCAGTAATAACTCTGGCCACAGCTTAATGAATCAGGCCCAGCAAGGACAAGGGCAGGTAATGAATGGATCCCTAGGGGCAGCCGGAAGAGGACGAGGTGCCGGAATGCAGTATTCTACTACCAGCATGCAGGGAAGTGCAAGCAATGTGTTGACAGAGACCTTGACGCAGGTGTCTCCCCAAATGGCAGCTCACACAGGCCTGAACACCACCCAGGCTGGAACCATTGTGAAAGTAGGTGGCCACTGCTTTTGATGAAGGGAGAATCTTTGCAGTTGTGCATTAAGAGTGCTTCTGGAACCCATCTCGGGAATAGAAAACATGAAGAAGGCATTTGTATTTTTAGATCTTACTTAAATCATGGGTTTCTGTAAAAGTCTCAGAATTTCTGTAGCAATAAGCATAAGCACCTGCACCAAAAAAGGCTGGCCAGGGGCCATTTTGAGAGTCTCAGATAGAGGATAACACTGGGGAGAATCTTGCCTGGTTGCCTCTGCTGCTTGTTCTTAAAAGTTGATATGTCTTTACTAGCCTTTCATTACTGCAGCGAAATAATTCACCCCCGCCACACACACACATAACAGGTATTGACTTTTAAAATGCTGCCTGAGTCTTTGTTGAAACGTTATTGCTGCCTCACAGAGTACATGGTGAACTTTTCTCTTGGAATTATGGGCTTTCGTTCTGGTATTACAATGTTGCAGATGTTTGATGTGACAGTCACTCTTCCTCTGTGGCTGGAAATGGAAGGCAGTTTTGTTGAACTAAAGTGCTGCAGAAAGCAGCCTTGATGACCTGACTGAGCGGATGAGGACAGTTCTTCAGCCAGGCCGCAGCACTTCCCCCACCACCTCCTGAAAGGTCTGGGAAGGGTCTCACTGTGCCAGAAAGAGAAAGAGTTAATCTCCACCAGTGTGGGATGGGGGTGAGGGTGCTGAAAGTGCATGTAGCAGTAAAGCACCAAAGAGTGCACAAGAGGCTGGAGTTTTCTGGCTTCTGAGAAAACAGCAAATAGTAGCACACACGGCTATTCACACCCCAAACACAGTGAGTGCATATAAAACAAAAAGCCCAAACAAGGGTGGGAGATGTAGTGTGACTGGATTTCTGTGTACAAATGCCAGACGGTGACAGCTCAGGATGCTCTTCCTCAAAGAGGAAACCTAAGCATGGAGGGGTTGGGGTGAGTCACAGAAGAGTGCATTCCTGAATGTTGCTTACCTTGTGGGGATGACACCTCTTTAATGTGCATCAGCAGATTTCACCAGCTTTTGGTTTCCACATTGGAATTTTGAATTCAGGAGATAAAGTGCATTCAGGGTGGTTGCAGTGAACTTGTCTCTTGCAGAAAGGCAGCTGTTTCATTAAGCTTTTGCCCAATTGTAGCTTTTGGTCTGCAGCTGTTTTTTCTGGCACACTGTTTTGAAAGTGGTTTCTGATCCTAGACTTCCTTGTGCTTGGCTGCCAGTATGACCAGTCAGTGCTGCCGTTCAGGAACTTTTCCTCATCCTTTTGAAGAGTGTGTGGGAGGACAATCTGCTTGTTCATGAGACCCCCTCAACCTCCCATAGATTGTCTCAGGCCCTAAAGTCCCTCCCGTCTTCCCGTTCGTCTCATTTGCAGTAATGTGTGGTGAGGCTTGTTGTACTGAGGGACGAGAGTAATAACAGTCAAGAATAAATCTCAGATCTATAAAAAACTTAACTTGACAAAGGAAAAGAATAAGTATGTGATTCCAATGAGCAAGAGAAGAGCTGTTGCTATGTTAGGTTGCTTAAGCCTGTAGCAGAAGTGCAATGTAAAAGAAGCAGGGTAAGTGAATGTCTGGCAGCCCGTAGGCCAGATCTGGGGCCATTGGCTCAGTCACCAATCCAGAGGCAAAACTGAGTGTTGGGCCCATCACTCACCACACCTTTCTTATGGAATGCCCCACGACAGATTGGTGCTGCCCACCTGGCTTAGACTTGCTGTTCCCTTCTGTCCACATGTCATTACATTTCAACCAGTGTGAGAAATTCAGTCATGATGCAAACGAAAGGAGCTTCATGGTAACAGGCTGTTTTTCTTGCTGGCTGTATGCAGTGGTCAGACCACTGGGATGTCTAGCTTGGATGTTGTTGATGTATTTCAGAGGAAGGAACTGGCAAAACTGCTCGGAGGGTTCCTTGCTTAACAAAACCCTATGAAATTCATGTGGCTATAAGTTGACAGGCGACTTGAAGGCACAGGTTAGGTCCGTGCAATGAATGAGAAAGCCCTGAAATGCTAGTTGGGCAAGAGTGATCTAAAGGTGTTAGAGCAGGCCAGAACCAGTCATCTCAAATGTGTTGAACTCCCGCTTCTCATCGAAGCAGGGTGGCTGCCAAGAAGGTTTGTTGTTGTTACGTGCCATCAAGCTGACTTTGACTTGCTATGATTTAGAAACCTCCAGAAGAGCCTGTTACCAGCAGCCCTGCTCAGACCTTGAAAATTCAAACCAACTACCATGGCTTCCCTGACTGAGTCAAGCCACCTATCTTGTGGTCCTCCACTTTTTCTTACTGCTTTTTACTTTGTTTAGCATTATCATTTTTTCTAATAGGCAGTATCATTTCGCTGCCTGTGCAAAGTACAAAAGCCTCCATTTGTCATTTAGGTTTCTAGGAAGAGTTCAGGCTTCATTTACTATTTTGCCCATTGTTTTGTGTTTTTGGCAGGTATCTGTAGAACTTTTACCCAGTATCATATTTTAGATGAGTTGATTTTCTGCCTGTTAGCTTTTGTCACTGTTCAGCTTTCACAGCCACACATAAAAAAACAAAAATATGATGACCTGGATGGTTCTGACCTTGATATTTAACCATACATCTTAACACTTATGGGTTTTCTCTAGTTCCTTCAGATCTATTCTTCCAAGTCCTAGTATTCTTCCAAGTTCTTGACTACGGACTCCATTTTGATTTATAATTAAGACAAGGTGTAGGATATGCTTTTATTTATTTATTTGTTATTTCATATCCTGCCTTTCTCTGAAATAGCATTCATTTAGCTATTAGAGTGTCTTTCTCATCCACTTTAAAGTTATGTAAATCATCTCTGGTCATTATTTTTGTGTTATTATTTAACTGTAGTTGCTTTTGAAGTTTTGTCCTTGGTTTTCATCAATAGTCATTTAAGTCTTTGCTCTTTCTCTGTTAGTAATATTATGTTGTGTATATCTTCAGTTGTTGGTTCCTTCCCCTCATTTTCACACATTTTCCATTGGAGTCCAGTTCCACTTTCCATGTTGTGGGTCCTTCATATAAAGTAAACAAGTAGGGGCTGGCATTGTGTTAGTGAGATACATGTACATAAGTCACACTACACACCTGCGGCAAATTCTTCAGCGTGGTGAAACAAATGTATTCTGTTGGCACCGGTGGAAGTGGAGTTTCATATATAGTAGCATTATGCATTGATTGCAGCTATGCCCTGTGCATTGCCCACTGTTGTTAAGTATTGCAGAACAACACCCAGTCATTGAATGTGTTTCATAGGGTTGCTGTTCTTCATGGAGGCTGTGGAGTACTGATGTATCTCTGTAGTCTTGTCTGGCCCCCTTATAGTCTGTCCTGACAGAAACCTGTTCTTACACGCTATGCATCAGGACAATCAAATGTTTTGGCATGCCCATTTCTTATAGAACAATCCATAGTTTTTTGTGATCTGCACAATCAAAGGTGGTTTTTAAATAATGTGTAAACTGCTGGCTGTATTCCATTAGCCAACACATACTTGCAGCTTGGTCTTAGCTGCCTCTTCTTTTTCTAAACCCAACTTGGGCATCTGAAATTTGTAGGTGCAAACATGGTAAACATCTTTCTTTTAAAGTCTTGAGCATCGTTTTGCTTGCTTGGAAGGAAAATGCAATGATGTGATTGTTAACTACTATCAGTGTCCCCTTTTTTGGGGATGGAAATATATATTGAGTGTTTCTAATTTGTGGGGTATTGCTTTTTTTCCAATATTTGTTGATGGTTATTTCCAAGAAATTAAAGGGGTATTTAAAGCAAGAGGAACATGCTGTATGATCAAGAAGAAATAATAAGATGATGGAAGGAATACACTGAAATCTGTATAAAAGTGATAAAGTAATGAGAGGTTCCTTCAAGGAAGAACCTTTTGATGGTGAACCCACAGTTGAAAAAGTGAAGTGGAATTGAAGGCACACATTTTGCTTCCGAACTTATTCATGCGGCAGAGCCTAAACTCATTGTTAGATAGAATTTATTTATTTGGAGTATTTCTTTATCACCTCCCAGCCCACAAGGGCTCCCGAGGTGATGAAGAAATAAGACTCGATTAAAATGATACAAAAATCAAAACATTTTTAAAATGCATTAAAATACCCTAAAAAACCCTAAAAGTAGACTAAACACAATCCTAGCATCCACTTGTGAATCAGTTAAAACAACAATTTCAAACACACAATGTTGTACCAAACAGCACCGTTCCGCCCCCCCAACAAGCCTAAAAGGGATGGGGCCAATCTAACTTTCTTGGGTAGGTAGGTCCACTGTTCTTGGCCTGCTACAGAGAAAGTGCTGTTATACATACCCATCAGCATAAGTTCAGGAGATGTTGGGAGTGAAACGGGCCCTCTGAAGATCTCAGATTTTTGGCATGCTCATATAAGTGGAGGCATTGGGCTTTCGGATATCTTGACCTCAAATCATTCAGGGCTTTGTCAGCCAGCTCCAGCACTTTGAATTGGGCTCAGAAGCAAATTGGGAACCAGTGTAGTTCTTACAGGGCCGATGTTATATCACCTTTGAAATGCACACCTGACACCAGTCTCTATCTGCTGCATTTTGCAGTAACTGCAACTTCCAAACATTTTTAAAGGCAGCTGCATGTGGAGGCCATTATAGTAGTCTAATTGAAGGGTGGCTAAGGCATGAACCGCTGTGGTCAGATCTGCCTTCTCTAAGAAAGGGTGCAGCTGGAACACTGGCCAAAGCGGGGCAAATGTGCCCCTTGACCAGTGCATCAGCCTGGCTTTTCAGGAGCAACACTGGGTACAAGGCACCTCCAGGCCATGAATCTGATCATTCAGTGGGAGAACAAACACATCCAGAAGAGGCTACAATTCCACTCCCATGCTGGTTTTCCTCCTGACCAGCAGCACTTCCATCTTGTCTGGATGGGAGCCTCGTTTTGTTTACCTATGTCCAGTCCTTTATTGCCTTCAGTCAACAGTTCAGCACTGCCACAGCCTCCTTGGCATCAGTTGTAAAGAGAGAGAGGGAGCTGGGTATCGTCAGCTTACTGGTGACACCCAACCTCACAGCTCCAGATGAGCTAGCCCAGTGACTTTCTGAATGATAAGTAAGCTTGTAGAGATTATTACATTTCAAAAATCTGTAGTTAAAAATAGTGTCAAAATTATGTATCATGGAAAAAGGAAAATTACATGTTACTACTGATTAATCTAGATTAAAAATAATCTGCGGTGCCCCCACTAGCACCTTCAGCAACACTGTTTCTTTCCTCCTTCAGAATTTTCAGAGTCACTTTCAGAGTTTAGTTGTTTACTTATTAAGAGTTAAGAAACAAGCTGTAGGGCAGTTTCTTGGGCATAAAGGTGAAGTAGCCCATTGTGATAGAGCTGTTCGTTTCAGTCAGTTTCAGCAGAAGTTTTGAAGTTCTCTGCTTGCTGGGTTAGGGTGCATCAAGACAGGCAGGCCCTCAGAAAGGAAGCTGAGCAGTTTTCATTTTTCTTACTGGCTGTGCTATCATTTCGGTCAGTGCAAGACACTAATGCCCTTGCTTTTGTTCCAGATGGGGATGGCCAGTAATCCAAGTCCCTTTGGCCAGCCATTTAATCAGACTGGAGGGCCACAGATGGGAGCAGCTGGCGTCAACCCTTCATTACCAAACAAGTCAGGCATGGCTAATAGCTTGTCTCCTTTTCCTCCGGACATCAAGAGTGTATCAGTTACCAGCGTGCCAAATATGGTGAGTTGCATGTGGCTTGTTTGGTTTTTCTCCTTGGCTCTCCAAAGTGTGCCTTCCTCTCATGTGGACTCCAGGGTGGTGAAACAGAAATTGCCCTGGAAGATGTGTTGCGATCCGTTAGGCCTTTTGTATAGTCTGAGCAGTTCTTGTGGGGGGGGGTCACATTATTTATTTTGTGTCCAGTAGCCAGTAAGGACTGGCGGTTGGCATCCTTTCCAGGAGAACTTTTCAGGAGTTCCAGGAGAACTTTTCGGGAGCAGTTCCCATGCAGTCTTCTTCTGGAATTGATTCATTAACCACCTTTATAATATTAAGGAAGCTCACGAGGAGGTTTAATTTCTGTGCCACCTGTCTCCTCCAAACTTACCAGATTATGTGTGTAGCTCTCTTCAGCACATATGCCTAGCTGGTTGAGAAAACAATTCCAAGTGCTTCATGTATTAATATTTTCAAAGATTCAGAATTTTAATGCTTCAGCTGGTCAGGATTTGGAAGTTTCTGGGTTTTTAAAGTTAGAAATACAAGCTGGAATGATGTATGAAAAGCATTCTCTCTAGTTACTCTTCCTGTCTCTCCTCCCTCACTCTTGTGTGAAAATTCTTCCCCGCCTGGGACCTCCCACCCCATCTCACTCGATGTCTTGGCCGCTGACCTTCTCGTACGTAATATATTTCTCATCTGCATTAAGATAGAGATGGTATTTCAGTCCATTAAAAATGGGAAGAAGTAAATTCTTCACCCAAACAAAACAGCACATGGTCAGCACATGATCCGAAATCCAGAGGTTAGTCCCAGGGAGAGTAGACCTGCTGAAGGAAAAGGGAACTTGATAAGTCAAGGCCAAGAGCTCCCAAGAGCTGTGCTTGTATGTCTTTATATAAATCCAGATGCATGCGTGTTTTTACAGCTTAGATGCCCAATTCCTGGGGGCTGCAGAGGGACGGTTAGTAACTTCAAACAGAGAAGGCAGACGTTGAGGACCTAGTTCTACTTCCATTGTTCCCTGTTAGGATGAACTTGCTTTTCTTTTGCACGTACTTCCCATAACAGCTGAAGGCAACATCCTCATCTTCCCTCACCTGCATGCTATTGTACCATCTTTTCCTGAAGAAGACACCTGTGAATCTTGGGAAGTTGGCATAAGAAAGTTTGCACTTTTTCATTGGCCTGGTAAAGGAATCTCCACAAGATGGACTTTGGATATTTATTTGTTTGTGGTTTTTCTTTTCTGACCAACATGGTTACTTTTGTGCCCTGAGAGCACATTGCTGATGGGTGCTGCTGCTGCTCTTGAGTTGTCAGAATTTTTCCCTGTCCTCTGCCTCTGCTAAACTAGTCTTCATAGAGGAGTGTATTGTGCCCCTTGTATGGAAGTATATGGCGGAGAAAGAGAGGTGGCCTTGGTCATTAGCCCAAACACTCTTTTTAATTAGCAGCCTCTCAGGCCATGCAGAAGTCAGAGGTTTCCAGATCTGATTCTGCTCTGGTTCTTCTGCTGCAGCCATGCCATTACTTGTTTTGTATTGCCCTCCTGCTGGGATCTGCATGGCTTTTGCTTTCCCCTGCTAACAAAGGGAATGCTTTGCCTACTTCCCAGTGTTTTGCCTTTTGTTGCAGAAATTGAAGTAGTAGAACTGTGAACATATTTAGACCTGACAGAACTAGTGTGACTGTGAAAGGATTGTTGACCTCCACGTCAATATCCACGATTTTTACTGTTTGGAGTGCAAGTTCAGGTTCAGTGCCAGGAGGGTAAAATCTCAACGAAAGAGAATTACAAGGGAGGCAGCAGATTCTGGAGAATTTGGCAGCAGATGCTGACGGGTAGAGATAAACTAGGTTAAAATGTAAGTTGTTGTCACCTAATGTCTGAACACATTCACTTGGCCCTGAGTTACATCAAGATAAGCAGAACTTACCTTGATCTTTTTCATATTTAATTTGAAATATTCTTAAGAATGGCTTCTGAGATGGAACCTCTTTTGCTGAGACATCTGGGTACATGTTGTGTTAAACACATTTGAGCTTGGCATTGTTGTTCTTAAATCTTTTCTTCCTGAATGAAGTTTTAATAAATATTTGACCTTATTCCACTAAGTAAGTGCTTAACATTCACTGGATACCCTTTGTAAGAGAGTTAGAGTTCCTTTCCTTTTCTCCACATTGGAACCTGTTCATCCTGAAGTGAAAGTTTATAACCAGGCTCTTTGAAGTAATGCAAAAATGTTTTGTCTTCAGTCTCAGATGCAAAGCCAAGTACAGCAGGCGGGGATTGTTCCAACACAGGCAATGGCAACGGGCCCAACTGCAGATCCAGAGAAGCGCAAGCTGATTCAGCAACAGTTGGTCCTGCTGCTTCACGCTCACAAGTGTCAGAGGCGGGAGCAAGCCAACGGTGAGGTGCGAGCTTGTGCCCTTCCCCACTGTCGAACCATGAAAAACGTCCTCAACCACATGACTCATTGTCAAGCTGGAAAGGCCTGTCAAGGTAAGAGCTGGTGGTGACGACCCTCGACCCTCCTTCTTCTCCAGCACAGCAGCACCTTGTTTGCTCTCTGACCACCAGTGCTGAGTGGGTGGCCTGACTTCCACTGCCTGGCCTTATTGCAGTGAGAGCTCTCCCTGCCTTCCAGACTTGCCTTTAGGAAGATTGGGGCTGAATGGGTGTTGGAGGCTTCTAAAACCCTCCTCCAGGTAAGTCAGCCAGCTAGTCTGTGCTCCTCACCTGCACATAGTACCAAAACCCTGAGAGAAGCTGCTGTGAGAACCTGGTCTTGGATTTAACTCTAGAGAACTTCCAAGACTGTTCTGTGCATGTGGCATCATGGCTGCACAAACCACTGCTAAGATCATCAGTTAGAGGCAACAGGCCTGCTCTTTTTGTTGCTTAGTCGGTCATCTTCCTTGGCCTTTTAATGGCTGGAAGCACATCAGAGGAGGGTGCTGCGTGTTCTCCTGGGACGGGGCATCTCTCCGAGCCATTGCCTCTGTGATTCACGTGGGGATGGTAGCCCTCTGACCAGGCCTGAGTACCAGGCCAGTGTCATGCCTACAGTGTCCTGTCTCCTGTCCTGACCCTTGACACCCGTGGCAGGGTGGGGTATGATCCTAGAGGATTTCAAGTTGCAAAGCGTGTTCTCTTATGTCAAGCCTGAAGGCTTTGTAAATACAGCCAGGAGGGCTTTGAGGGTGTCTTTGTCAAAGTCTCTGTCAAGCCCTTCTCCTCGAGGTTACAAGGCCCTCGGGCATCACTTCTTCCTTGGGAGCCATTGTAGAAAAGGAAGCCTTGCTCCAGGCCAGGGTGGTTGCTTCCATGTGAGAGGCTTTGGAGGAACTTTCAGTTCCTTTTCTTTAGCACAATGTATGCTTACCCCCTCCTATGAATGAGGGCACTGCTCTGGCACTGTCTTGGGGACTGGCCTCTGAGACCAGGGTGAACTTTGCTGCTTTAGAGAAGTTCTCTGTGTGCACACTGCAGTCCCTGAGAGCTTGCAGTTAGAGGCATGCTGCTCCTCAAGGCAGGCTCTTGTAACTCCAAGCATCCAGCCCCTGGTCCAGAGTGTCTTCCTCGCACTCTGTCCCGCTTGTGGGTTTCCCATGGATGCTTCTGGTTGGCCCTGGTGGAACTGAAGCTGAACCTTTCTTCTGGCCCAGCTTCCTCAGGACAAGAGGAAGACCCTGATGTTTATGTCAGGAGAGTCTTGGAGAGTTGGGCCAAAGTGTAATGTTATTCTTTCGTTTTTCTTTCACTGTGCAAGTCTTCTTACGTGCTTTTTACTTGCCAAGAGCTTTAAGTAGCTTTACAAATGGGTGCTTGTTATAAATTACTGATGTGTATGTGTGGCACTTTTTTGGAGGTGGAATAGTTCAGGTGACCCAGTCTAGTGTAACAAGTAAGCCCTCTGCTGTCTGACCAAAGAATACCACTCACTTGATCATTTTCTCTATGCTTTCCAGTGATGCTCTTTATTCACGGCTAGGGTTTTAACAAGCAGTACTCCCACATTTAGGAAGTAGGTAACTGGAACAGGGAATTGGAATTACCCAGTGTGTTAAAGGCTTAGGTTATGGCTTCTCTTCTTACCCTAGTTGCCCACTGTGCATCGTCCCGTCAGATCATATCCCACTGGAAGAACTGTACGCGACATGATTGCCCTGTGTGCCTCCCACTGAAAAATGCCAGTGATAAGAGAAACCAGCAACGTAAGTAGTCAGTTCAGGGGAAGAGCTCCTCTCTAGAGACAGGGAAGGGCAGTTTCCATTACAAGGATGGAATAGTGGAGCTATTCCCCTTCTGGTCAGTCTTGTTAATTTTCCCATTTACCTAACCTGCACAAATACAGTGAAGTTGCCAAATCAAGAGTGTGTTAAACCATACTGTGTAGAAGACGTTTCTGTCCACCCTCACTTAGATGTTATATTCACGTTCTGAGTTTACATTTAGTAAAATAAATACTTGAATGATCTGGAGAGTTCCTAAAAGGATAGTTGAAATGTATTTTTGGATTATGGACAACTTGGGTAAAGACAAAAGTGGAAGTGGAGTGGGCCAGAATTAAAACTGCTACTCAGTCCTGTGTGACTTAAGGCACTGCTTGGTGTGGCCATTGGGGAGCTTGGGCAGGCTGAGGAGACTTGGTACCAGTCCCCAGGCAGCTGTGAAGCTCGGTAGGTGAACTTCAACTCCTGCCCCATCTCAACCCTGACCTAACTTGCACCGTCATGGTGGGGATAAGAGGGTGGGGAGGAGACCTGCTCTCCTGAGGTCCCTTTAGGAAGCACAGAGTATAAATGCCATTAAATGGTAAAAAAGTTGAAAAATCCCCCTTTCCTAATTTGTGCTTTAGTGTTGTATGTGTGCGTCAGGGCTGAAAGAGATCAATGATGTTATGTTTCTCTTCTTGGTAGCGCTCCTGGGGTCCCCAGCTGGTGGGATCCAGAATTCTGTTGCCTCCAGCACAGGCCAGCCAACGTCGACTCCTCTCAGTAATCCAAACCCCATTGACCCCAGCTCCATGCAGCGCGCCTATGCGGCCCTGGGCTTGCCGTATGGTAATCAGCCACAGGCCCCCTTGCAGCCACAAGTACAAGGCCAGCAGCCCACCCAACCTCAGACCCATCAGCAGATGAGAACCATCAGCGCTCTGGGTAGGTGGGGCATGTGGTTCTGAGACCCAAGGGTTCATTCCCACTCCCATGCGTGCGCATGTGTGTGTGTGTGTTCAGTTTGGGCACTTTGAAACAACCTCATTCAGTGGAGTGGGTGCAAGGAGAGAAGGAGAGTGCAAAGAATAAACTTCAGCACCTATTATGGCCACTTTTTCATAAATGAAGAAGCTTCATTTCCTGGGGGCGGATGCAGATCATATTATGGAGCGAGTGGGACCTGCTGGTGTGCTGTCAGAAGTCTCTGTGGTGGATGGTGGTGAAAGAGGACACATGAAGGGGAAAGGGGAAGGTGGGAAATATGTCTCAGTATTTTATCCTAGTTGTATCAAATGCATATTTTCTCAGTTTGTAGATTTGTCTACAGTGCCATTTTGGTTCATCAGTTCTTTTCAAATTTCATATTTTAATCACTTTTTGGTGTGTTCCTAGACCCTGTAGCAGAAATGTATTTATTGATATTTGTTGCCAACATTTGAATAGAAATGCTCTTACTTATGTTATTTTAAAGGACATGTATAAATATTGGTGATTTAGAATGTCAAATTGGTTGATATTTCCACTGAGCTAATGAGGACTGTTCTTGTTACAAAGGAGCCAATCCCATGAATCTGCCAACAGGAGGAATCACAGACCAGCAACCCGGCATGATATCAGAAACAGCTCTTCCAACTTCACTGGGGGCAGCAAAGTAAGACATACTTAAAGAATTGTCAAATATTTGCATTAATGTTTTCAGTAGAAGAACTAAAACGTCTTTAACGATGTATTTGATCATGATCCCTTCACATTCTTCTTTCACAAATAATTCTCATGTTGTTGGTTTCTCTTCAGCTGCAAAAGCTGTGATTGTTTTTCATTACTCTGCCAGTGTTCATCCATTACTTGATAATTTCTTGTAACAAAACATAGGGCTTCTTAAAAGTAGAAACTTACCAGGAGTGCAGATGAAGAGCTACAATTAACCTATACGTGTGTGTGTGTGTGTGTGTATTTATGTAAATTGCCTCTCCTTTAGTCCCCTGATGAGCGACGGCACAAATTCAGGCAGCGCTGGGAATCTCAGTGGCTCAATCCCAACAGCTGCACCACCTTCCACTACCGGGGTGAGGAAAACCTGGCATGAGCATGTCACTCAGGACCTGCGCAATCACTTAGTACACAAACTGTAAGTAGAAATCATGGACAGCCACTGCTCACAGGGTGGCGGGGGGACGGTGTGCTTATTGCCTAGGGGGCAATGCTGATCTTGGTATGGGGGGCTCTGGAGAGAAGAGACTGAGCAGTTGGCAGAGGGGACAGTTAGCTGTCTGCAGGACTTCACTGGATGGGAACCAATTCCATGTTGCTAGAAATGCCCTCACATTCTCTCCAGTGCCAGTTTTATTTTTCTTTCCTCCCCACTCCCATTTTTCTAGTACTTGTCATAGCTGTCAGTTACATAACTTTTTGGGAGGACTGTTGTTAGGTTTTTAGAGGACTGAAATTTTAAAAATAAAAACTTTTTCACGCTGTTGGTGGATATAAAGTTAAAATTTATACCAGCCTTTGTAGTAGTATTTATAGGAAAATGTAAACCTCTTCTTTTTATAGTGTGCAAGCCATCTTTCCAACTCCTGACCCAGCAGCACTGAAAGATCGCCGAATGGAGAATCTAGTGGCTTACGCTAGGAAAGTAGAAGGAGATATGTATGAATCAGCAAACAGTAGGGTATGTTACGTACCAGGCCAAAAGTTGTCTTTGTGAACTATACAGTATGAATGTTCTGCAAATGCCCCTGTTTTTAAACCCATCCTCTGCTGCTGCTGCTGCTTTGCTTGCTGGCAGAGAGATATAATACTTTGGAATGGTTATGTGCTTCCTGTAATCTTGAGAGCTGGGCCTCCTTTATTCCTTTGCCTGCTTAGAGGGTTTCCTGTCCTCAGTAAGTACAGTAACAGTTGCTAAGAAAAATAGGAGACTTCTTGGGACTCTAACAAGGCATCGGTGATGAATGCTGGGCTATTGCGACATTTGCTGGTCTGCTTTGCCACCATAGAGTTCAAGAATGCTCTGTTTCTGTGTCTGGGTGGACTCGTGGGACCTGGTTCGAGGGAGAAGGGGGCCGTTCCCCCCAGCATCCCAAGGAAGCCACTCAGCAATCTTCAGTTCAGGGCTGCTTTGCTTCCACTTTGGCATTGCTGTGCAGGGTCTGTCCTCTTTGCCCAAAGCATGTATTCTCTGAGTTGGTCAGAGGCGGAGCCCACAAACTGTGGGTTTTAGTAAGTGGCACAGTCTTTTCAACACAGATTTTTGTCCCAGTCATGAAGTGGTGGTTCAGGCTGAACCAGCTCTTAGTCAGTCTTGCTAATTCATTGTAAAAGCTGATCCTTCTGTGTTTTTCTTTTTAGGATGAGTATTACCATTTACTGGCAGAGAAAATTTATAAAATACAAAAGGAGCTAGAAGAAAAACGGAGGTCTCGCTTACATAAGCAAGGAATCTTGAGTAATCAGCCCGCCTTACAAACTCCTGGGACTCAGCCTCCTGGCATCCCACAGGTGACCGTAGCCATGGGACAAACACAGCCTGTGAGACCTCCTAGTAAGTACTGATCTTAAAGGAAGGGGCAGGCTGGGGGAAAAGAGGTTCTTTGGAATATTTTATGACCTTCCAGTCAGACCGTTCATGTGACCAGCAAAGTGGCTGACAGTGAAAACAAAAATATGAAGGGATAGCAGTAAGTAAAGCCACAGTAAGATCACTTCTTTTACCCACTCGCAAAAATTTATGGTATCTAGAAAACCACATTTAAGTACCCATGCAGTAGCTAGCTTGCCAGGCATGTATGATAGAGTCAAGAATTAATTCTGCATTGCTCAACTTACTACCATTCAGATTTTTTAGAACATGTCCCATCATCTCAGTGGTCATGCTGACCAGAGAATAATGAGAAGTGTAATGCATCTGGAGATCTAAGTTCAACTCCTTCCTTGTGCATTCCTGTTTTGTTCCTCATGTAAAGAGTGATTTTGTGAAGAGGGAGACTGCCCTATCTGCAGAGGTTGTGCATGTCACTTGCAATGCTGATTTTCCAGTATTCTGGATAGTGTGGAGAGCCTCCACTCACAAAGGAGGTTCTCTTCCTCTTCACAGGGTCCATGAGAGGAACAGGCAGTGTTCTCCTTCCTGGTGGGTTTATTTTAGTGCCTAGCTCTGTAATGCCTGCACAGAACTTTGGTTTGCTGTCAGAGTTCCCATCTTCTTGGGATCTCTACCCACATACTGGAGTCTGTCTAAAAAGAGCAATAAATGTGGTACCATGAGAAGTTGCATCTCCTGACTTCCTGAGCAGTTTCATGTGGCAATTAAACAGTGCTGGAGTGAGGCTGTGGTTTTTGAATACTCCCTTCTGGAGTCTATCCACTTGGAAGTGCTACTGTGAAACAGCAGCCCCCCATCAGAAATCCCCATCAGGCTGACAGTGACAACAGTGATCATGGTCATGAATCAGGTGGATGGTAACAAAACAGCACGAGAAATTTAGGAGAGTCAGAAGAGTTTCAGCCCCATCTTGCTTCTTGTAAAACAGTTTCAGCACACAGGTTATCTGAAGCTCTGTTAGTAGGGCTGTCTTTATTCAAAGAGACAAGCCATAGTTGGTTAAATCAGCTTCTGACTAAATAGTTTTTACCGGGGGACTGAAAGCATGTGTTTGTCTCAGCGAGCATCCTCTTAGAAGAGGCACTCTTGCTTGTGGGAGGCAGAGGGAATGCCTCTTTGCCTTGGGGAGCCTGCCTGCCAGCATACTTTTAATATTTTTGCCCAAACAGTAGGCTTTTTTTTAAAGTTGATGTAATCGGGTGTTAATCAGTTTAGTTAATCATAACGTCTAAATCTTTCTTGCAGATGGGCCTGTGTCCATGCCAAATATGCCTGTGAGTCGCATGCAGGTCTCTCAAGGTATTTTTCTTCAGCCTTTTGCTTTGGGGGGTCTTGTTTTTGGTGAGGAGAGTTGATTCTACCTTTTCTGTGCTATACTTTCCCTTGAAATTTTTTATGATATCAATGAGCGGAAGCATGTAAGAGTGTTTTGGGGTGGAGGGGGACGGCTGTTGGGGCTCCTTTAATAGTTGAGGTGGGGCCGCAAAAGATTGTGCAAAGTTGCCTGTGAACCAGGGATAAGTTTCTTCAGTGTGGGTCCCCACTACTCTGCTTTCCCAAACTCAAGGCCACCTAGGGACCCCAGAATTCAGGAAGACAGAGAAGGACCAGGCCCTTGAACAGGCAGCCGTGACAGGTAGCTGCAGCTCCCCCCCCCGCCTCTAGCAACATGAGCCACCTTTTCTCACACAGATCTTCAGTGTACTGAAGGTGTCTGTTTTGCTTTGTTCTCCTCCCCCCACTTTTCCATTTCCTTTTCTCCAGGTACATGAAAAAGGGAAAGTGCTGGATCATGTTTTTGTGTTTTTAACAGAGACCCTTTGGGATAGAATGAGGCACAGCAGACCCTAGATGCTTTGGGCGTGCCCTGCCTCTCTCTGTCTGTTATGTGCTGAGGGGTTGATTCAGCAGCAGTGGCCAGTGCTTCTGTTAGGTCTCAGACTCTCCTCTCTGCTGGTTAAAATCTCCTTCTTCTTCTTTTTCAAGGTGGGACTGCACAGATGCCATGGAAGAGAACTGTCCCTGCCCTCTTGTTCTTCAAGTATCCTCTGCGCAGTCCCGTGTCCTCTGTGCAGTCCCATGGCCTCTTCCTTCCTTTCCCTAGAAAGTGCATGTATGCTCTCAGTTCTGGCCACAGTTAGGAAGTGTGCAGCTGGGGTGCTGGCCTTGATCAGTGTGGAGCATCTCATGTGCCAGGTTCTGTAAAAGCATGTAGTCAGGCCCACACAGACACAGGTCCTACCTGTGGGATGTCCCTGAGAGGGATGTGCATGGTCAGGCCCAGCCAGACCATTGTTTCCTCCCTTCCATACGCAGTGCCTGCCGGGTCTGAACCACAGGAGGAAGGCACATGAGTGCCTTTTAGTAGGAACACGATCAGCTGGATAGAGATTTAGGAGACTGTGAAGAAGAGAGAGATTTCTGTGTTGAGAAAAGAACCTTCAGGTTTCGTTGGGGTTGGGTTTGTTTTGGCTCGAATGGGTTTCTTTACATGGCTTGCCAGTTTATCAAGAGCATGGCCATAAGAATTCCTTTCCAGTTGCTTCAAACCCTGTGTGGATCAGGTTTTGCTCTCACTCTGGCCTGAACCGTGACAGAAGTGTGGGTGGATTGAGCTGTGTGCCAGTCAGCCTAGACGATTTGCTCCTAATGAACTGTTCTGGGGGTGCATTTTGCAGGAGTGAATCAGTTTAACCCCATGTCCATAGGGAATGTCCAAATGCCTCAGGCCTCACTTGGACCGCGTGCAGCTTCCCCAATGAACCATCCTGTCCAGATGAACAGCATGGGCTCAGTTTCAGCGGTTTGTATCTATCATTTTCTACTCTGCATTGTTTAAAGGTCAGTCCATGGGATACCTTCAGAAAATGAATTCAGATAACAGTTGACTTGTAGTGCTTTCCAGTATTGCTACATTTAAATTCTTCTGGGGCAATAGCTTACATCTCTGCCATGTTTGTGTCTGCACAGTGTAAGCTGGCTATGACCCAGAATTCTGCTCAGCTGGAGGCCACTTGAATTTGCTGTTTATGGTTCAGGTGATTTTGGTGGTGGGGGTCTCTCTGATGGATGGATGGCTGGAGATATTTTGGTCACACTGTCCTCCAGAACATGGGGCTGAGAATGCTTTGGTTGCCCTGCTAGGCGGGGGAGCAGATCACTGTTAGTTCTCCTGACCTCTTGATGGCTTTCACTGCCATCTCCTGTGATGTCCCTTTGGACCTCCTGGCTGGAGTCATTGTGAGTGGAACCATTTTGCTATGGTCCTGGTCCTTCCAGTCGGGTCACCCACACTCAGAAGTTGATGCTTGGGGGCACCATGGTGCCTTTGGCACAGGGGGATCTCTCTGTTTTGTCTTGCATGATGTCCCAGCTCTCTATAAAGCCAACAGGAAAGATCATTCAGGGTTTTTTTCACAGTACACTGATGATGACCAGCTCTATTGCTCCTGATCAGCTAACATCAAGGAGGCAGTTCAAACTCTTGAACCCAGACTGAGCTTGAAAATAGGGAGAGGGAGAGAGCTGAAACTATAGCCTGGCAAGGCGGAGGTGCTACTGGCCAGTAAAAAAGTTTGGTTTGGGGAATTGGGATTCAGCCTAATCTGCAGGGGGCTTGTGCTCCCCCAGCGATGGGTAAGTCCAGTCGCTGGGAGTCTTCCTGAATCCTGTGCTGTCCTTGGAGCCTCAGGCGGCAGCAGTGGCAAAGAGTACTCTTAACAAGCCAAACGCAACCTTTCCTGGGTCATTGCCTTAGTTACATCATGTCTTCGCTACCAAAAGGTCGAGCTACCTTTGAAAATGTCCAGGAGCTTCATCTGTTGCAGAATGCTGCAGCTGTGCTCCTGTGTGGTGTGTGGTGCTGAGGCCATGTTACTTTGGTGTGCGGAACTGTGTGCTGGTTGCCTGTGGCTTTCTGGTCCCAGTCCAAGTGCTAATTTTGATTTTCAGAGCCCTGGATGTCCTGGGCCTGCCCTCTCCCATTAGGAACCTGCCCAGATGTAAAGGTCCCAAGGAGGGGGCCTTCCAGGCTCTGGACTTCCTCATAGGCCGCCAGTGGGAAAGGATGTGAAGACGCATCTCTTACACCTAGCCTTTTAAAGAGCGTTGATATTAGAGTGTTAGTGGTTTCATTGTTGAAACTGTTTTTGGTACTGTTTGTTGTTTCTCCACCTTTACTTTTGCCTTGAGTATCTTTTTTAGTGTAAGTGTGGGGTAAAAATGTAATGCATAATAAAATACCTTGTCAAGGAAGTTATTAAATTTCAGCTAAATATTTCGCCAGTTCATACAAGGAGTTTTGGAGAACTGTGACGCCCCCCAGTTTTTCAGATTACACCAAGGAAGCATTATTCCAAATGGTGGAATTTGAAGCATGTTAAGACTGCATTGTAAATTTGGTTTTGGTTCTGAGAGAGGCTACAGTACACATTCCTCTCCCTCTTGAAGCTGTGCGCCTAGAATGTGGTGCCCAGACTCCTATAGCAGCTGGCTCCTTTTGTTTGCTAGATGGCTCTGTCTCCTTCACGGATGCCTCAGTCCCAGAGCGTGATGGGAGCTCATTCTAACAACCTGATGGGCCAAGCGTCTTCCCAGAGCCAGTTCCTCGCTCAAAATCAGTTTTCTGGCTCCAGTGGAGGTCTGAATGTCAACAGTGTCACCATGGGGCAGTCAGCAGCAGCCCAGGCGAGTGTGTCACAGGTATGCCCTGAAGGGAAGCCTGGAGAGCCGGAGCCTGGCTGGGTGCTTTGGGGGCTGGTGTGGGAGAATTGGAGGTGTTAGAAGGCCAGAGGATGGACAGGGTCGTATTGGCCAGTTAGGAAGGCACCATTACGTCTGCTGTCCTAGTTGTGACAGCAGCACCAGCAACAGCTTGGCAAAAGGAGGCAGTCAGAAGCGGAGGACGTCCAGTGGCAACGGGGGCTGTGTTTGCAGCAGAGAGGAGGGGGTCTTCGGACTCTCAGCTGTACATGCTTGATAAATGCTGGGACATTGTGCTAACCGCCTCCTCTTCCTCAGGGACAGGTTCAAAACACTGCTCTGCCAGGCTCCGTCAATATCCTAGGACCACCGAACACCCAGCTGGCCTGTCCCCCTGTGACGCAGCCACCCCTTCACCAGCCTGTGCCCCCTTTGTCCACCGTTGCGACCGGCATGCCATCAGTCCAGCACCCAACAGCCCCAGGAATGACTCCTTCGCAGCCAGCGGTGCCCGCCCAGCCATCCACCCCACTCTCCTCTTCAGGACAGGCCCCCACGCCAGCAGCTGGCTCCGTCCCAAGCGCCATGCAGGCCCAGAGCACCCCTTCAGGGCAGACGGCAGCACAGGCTCAAGTGACGGCACAGCCCCCAACCCCTGGACAGCCCCCCTCTGTGCCAACCCCACAGCCGCCATCTCAACCGCCGCCGCCGCCCATGTCCACTCAGGCCCCGGCCACTCCTGTGAGTATCTGGCGTTTCCACACGGCCCTTTGTGAGAGTGTCCTCACAGGATCAGGCTTTGTTCTCCAGGGGCGCTTTGGAAGAGAGGGAGCGGGGGCAGGGAAACCCCATCTGGACGAAGCACCGTCTGCTTGCCTTTGTCCCTGGTCAGCATAGAGGTACCCCATTTCCTTTTCCTTCCCCCCACTTGATTGGGGTTTGGGTTTTGTGCTCTCTGGGAGCAGGGTCCCATCTTTTGAAAGTCAGTGGAATGCTTCTGCTTTGCCTGAGTGGAAGGTGCCAGAGTTGATAAAGCCTGGGGGGAGGGTGAGAGAGAGGGGTAGGGTCCCCTCCCGGCCCCCTTCCCACTGGAGACAGAGCAAAACTGATGGGACTAAGGAGCCTGGGGAGTGGCTGTGGTCCCTTTCCCGGGGGTCCTCCAGTGAGCACCAGGTAGGGGAGCTTCAGGTGTCATTTCTTTTCTCCTGGGGCAAGACAGTGACAGTGGATGGTGTACTGGGTTAGCTTTCTTGTTCATGAAGCAAGATGTGCCTGAGGGAGCATCCCACCCACCCGGGTTCATGGGGCGTCTGCACACTCGTGGCCCGTTCCAGGCAGGCTTCCCTGACATCAGACGACCAAGAGGCGTGCTGCTCATAACTTGGAGGCTCCCCTTTTAGCAGTATCGGGGACTGCCAGCCATTGATTAGCACATTCTCCCTCACTTCTCTGTTCCTGTTAAAGCCGTATAAACATTTAGGTCACTCTCCCCTGTGGTGTCCACCTCCATGAAATTTAGCTGCTGGCGTTCCTGCCTCAGTGGTTTTCTAAAACAGAGCAGAAGCTGTTGCATTCTGTTAAGGAAGAGTAGGTGCCCCAGTTCATACAGACGGTGCATGTCCTGGAACAGTGACCGGCTGAGAAGCCACAAGGAGGAGGCAATAGATGGTGGAGACGTAGAAATTCTAAATGCAGCACTGCCCTTAGGGCTGGATCGGGAGCCAGGACAGATGTTCTCTCCTGGGCCAGTCCCACTTCGCACCCTCTCAGCCGTGCCTGCAGCTCCTGAGCTGTCTTCAGGGGCACCCCACTTTGACAGTAGGTTCACTGAGTATTGGCCCAGGTGGGCAGATAGCAGAGGCTGGGCTGCTTCCCACCCCTCCTCTTATGTCGGTTGCTGTGCCGCCCCCTGGAAAATGCGTGCCCGTCCTATGCGCTGAGCTCATTGGTGTTAGATGTCTGCCCCACAGTTCTGCTCCCTTCTCTATCCATGGCGAGGGGGGGTTCCTCTCTCTCTGCAGCACAGCAGGTTCTTCTTTGCATCCTCTGTGACTCCCTCTCTGCTCAGAAGTGCCATTCTTCTTTCTTGCTAGCTTTCACAAGCAACGGCGGCAGCGAGCGTTGAAAGCAGGGTGCCTAGTCCAAACTCTGCTGCCAGTGGAGACATCAGCACCCAGCCATTCAGGCACGAGATGCAAATGCTGGAGGGCAAATCCGAAGTTAGGACCGAAAAAGCCGAGTCAGAGTGTGGTGAAGCTCAGGTGGAGACAATGCTGGAGGTAGAGATGTCATCTGAAGGATTAATTGGAAAACTGAGCAATGTGGTCGTTTGTAGTGGGGAGGTGACTGCTTGGCTTTGTGCTTTCCAGCTGGATGAGGAGGTGGTGGGGCCCCCCCAAACCAAAGAAGAACCGAATGGGGAAGAAAGCAAGCAAGAGCCAATGGAGGTAGGAGGAAAGAAGCCAGAGACGAAAGAAGAGGATGAGAGCAGTTGCAGTGGCACCCCCTCACAGTCCACATCACCGTCTCAGCCACGGAAAAAGAGTGAGTCTCCTCCTCTGTCATCCCTGGGTCCGTGGGCTGCGTCAACTGTGCTCCTGCTTTCTTCTACCAGAGATAGAAAGTGTTACAGGTTTGCAAGTCTGTCTCTGGGGATGCCCAGCCACAAACCAGGGAGCACAGACAATTCTGCCTTCTTCCTTGTATTAAGGAAACAATAGCATGGATAGTTGTGAAGGTGTGTTCTTTCAGAACGTGGCAGTTAATGTGTGCTTATCACAACTAAGTAACCATGAATTTGCTTTGTTCGTTCTCTGAGCCATCTGGCAAGAGACCACGGTTATACCTTCTGGTATTGAATTCAGTCGGCTGATGATAAATGGATTGAGAAATGCCAGTTACTTACTTCAAGAGTAGATGCAACTGGCCTGCCAAGTTGTTTGCATTTTAACCAGTTTAAAACATTTCAGCAGTCTTTAAACCTGAAGAGCTGCGCCAGGCGCTCATGCCCACCTTGGAAGCTTTGTACCGCCAGGACCCTGAATCTCTACCCTTCCGGCAGCCTGTGGACCCTCAGCTTCTGGGCATTCCGGTAAGTGGGGAGGGGAGCCAGGATGGGTCAGAGGTAGACTTGCTCCCTTCCTTTCTAGTCTGGTCCTGTCGGCAATGCTGGTCTGCTCAGCCGCGCAAGCTCCTTTCTGCATCAGCCAGGGCACCTCAGCATAAAGGTGGGCATGGGCCAGACTCAGCTTTTCCTTGGGGTTGCTGTATGCCTTTTTTTCATGCTGGAAGCCAGAAGGGCCTGCTGTATTTCCCCAGCGGGTCATGCATTGCTGTGAAGCAACCAGGTGAGCTCCTGGGCCTTTTGAGGATGAGATTAGGGGATTAATAATTCCTGTCCGGGTTGGGCAGCTTGGTTTGTTCAGGAACAAGGCATAACCTTTTCATTTTGCTGTTGTTTTTTTCTTGTGTCACTTCAAGTCATTTCTGATTTAGGGCAACCATAAGACAAGCCTGTCATAAACCTTTGTGCAGAGGAGGTTTCCCATCACAACATTTCTCTGAATGTGAAAGGGTGCCTTGCCCAAAGCCCACCCAGTTCTGAGGCTGAACACTCAAACCGCCACACTGTGCCAGCATTTCAACACAATGTCAAGTAATTGGGCTAGTAGGTTTCCTTTGGCTTCCCAAACCTGTTGCCCTCCAGATGTTTTGGACTTCAGTATTCATGACCCTTTTTGGTCTTGTTAGCAGAACTGATGGTCGTTGTAGTCCAAAACATCTGCAGAGTGCCCGGTTGGGTGAAGTTGATAAAAACTTCCAGGGTCATCAGAAATTATCAGTTCCCCTCCCCCTGCTTGGTTGATCTGGCCTCCCAGAGGCTCTGTGCCTGGTAGACAGACGGCACATCCTCCAGGCTAACAGTACCCTGCTGTACCCAGAGCCACTGGGGTAGGACCATCTGAACTTCCCATCCGTTTCTGTTGTTTGGCATAATGTAAGTGTCTTTTCCCCCAGATGTTAAAAAGGAAAACAAGAGTTTGCTTGCTGGTCAGAGGTGCAAGCCTGGCCAGTGGCCTCTCATTTATTCTGTTGGGAAGTTTGAGATTTATCAGATCCAGGTGAGAGATTCTTAATCACACAGGAGCCACACACACACCTACTTCTCTGTGCACTTACTTACACTGCTGAACTATGGGCTATGCCCCTCCCATCCCTCTCAGTGATTTTGACCTGTAGTCATCTTCTCCTGCACTGAGGGGCTTCCTTGCAAACAGTCCCTGCCTCTGATGCACTTCTTAGGCTGTAGCTCCAGGAGCCAAAGGGGCTGCTTTTCATAGTCTTGCCCACAGTTGCTCTGTTCTGGCAGAACATGAAGGATAAATGCAAATTTGCAAGCAGGGCCCAGTTTCCCACTCTTCTTTAGGAATATCTGTCAGGTGAGCCTCCTCTCTACCACAGATTTGCAAAGCCAGCTGAACGTTCCCACACAGCTCATTGTTTGTGTAGTTTTGAGCAGAGGCTGAAAGTACTTACTGTGGGGCCTCCTCCTGACACTGGTGTATGAGGGGTGGGAGGGGGCCTTACGCTGCGAGATGTGGCTGAGCAGAATGCTGGGATCCCACAACAAAGCTGAGGTACTGATTTCTTTTCTCACTTGCAGGATTATTTTGACATTGTAAAAAATCCCATGGATCTTTCCACCATTAAGCGCAAGTTGGATACCGGGCAATACCAAGAACCCTGGCAGTATGTGGAGGATGTCTGGCTGATGTTTAATAATGCCTGGCTTTATAACCGCAAGACTTCCAGAGTCTACAAATTCTGCACTAAGCTTGCGGAAGTCTTTGAGCAAGAAATTGACCCTGTCATGCAGTCCTTGGGATATTGCTGTGGACGCAAGGTGCGTGCATCTTTTTCTTGATTGTGCTGGGTGTTCCCTCATTTTGATCACACTGTGCTTGAGGACTCTGGCCGTGTGTCACATACAGAGAGGATAAACATGCTTGTTGGAATTGCATTAGGGAGTGCATAATTTCATTTCAGATAGGAAGGTCTGAGCAGATACTTTGTTTGACAAACCATGTGGTGAATTTTTGAAAAACAGTTCTATCAAGTCCTTAAATATATATTTCACTTAATTAAATGAATGGAAATCTCTTCTACTTAACTGGAGTTAGATGAGAGATGTTCCAAGATCCACTATGGAGTGCAGTTCAGTACACAAGGGTGTCTTTTGTATTCCAACAGCTTCAATAAAAGTACTGTACTTTTCATACCCATATTCATGGATGGGTTTACTTGAGTGTAAAAATATTCCTGCAGAGCATGTTTGGTTATTTCATTTAGGCACGTATCCCCAAAGCAAACATTTTAATGCATTTGCATACTGTTCTGCAAAATGGTGCATCAAAAAAGTATAAATGCATTGAATCACAGCTGATGTTGAAGGTTTCTGTTGTTGCTCAAAAGCTTGTATTTCATCCATTTAGCAGGTGGAGGAAATTCAAGGTGACAAAATTGAAAATGTTTAAAGCAGTAACTTCAAACACCTTAAAGCAATCTTAAAATTCCAAGTTAGTGACTAGTAGCTAGCTCTTAGACTTACTGGACACTAGATTGTGCTTAGATACCTCAGGGATTTCTCTTTTTATGTTTATTTTATGTATGTTAAATTCTTTTGCAAGTGAAACCTGTAACACCATGTTGCAGTGTGTCTTCACCCTGATAAGGGGTGTCAGCCGTGCATTGCTCCAGTCCTTTGTGAACTGTAGTGGCCGGTAGAGAGGCTGAGGAAGATGTTGTTATTCTCTCCTTGCCCAGTTTTCCTTTTCCAGATCACACTGGACGTTCTGTAGTCCTTTTCCAGATCACACTGGACGTTCTGTAGTTCTAGGAGGCCACTGAGCATGCCTAGTTCCCTAGTTTTGGAAGGGAAGGTGTTCTTTCATATTTAGCACAGACCTTCTTGTGGCTCTAGGCCCACTGGCTCTCAACCCACCCAGGTTTGCTGTGAGAAAGGATGAGGATTATTTTTAGTTAAAATTATGAGTCCACCTTCCAGCCAGAGCTTCAAAGATGACTAACATTTAGAAAAGTAAATTCAGTCAACAGTTTAAAGCAATAAATTATTCAAAAAGATCACAAATAGTAGAACACCTGTGAAACTTGGAGACACAAGAATAATTTGTACTATGTGAGGGGTGTGTGTGTGTGTGTGTGTGTGTGTGTGTAAGAGCTTTGGTTGAAGAGAGCCAGTAATTCTACCTGTTTCTTTCTCTTTTGCAGTATGAATTCTCTCCTCAGACCTTGTGCTGCTATGGGAAACAACTGTGTACTATTCCCCGGGACGCTGCCTACTACAGTTACCAGAATCGGTAAGTCTTTCCTTCTCTTGCTCAGGTCAGAAGCAAAGACTGAGGAGGCCGCTTGGCCCACTTGCCACAGAAATGGCCACCATTTCTCCCACCCACTTCAGCTCTCTCTTCCCATCTTTGTAGTTGCAGACAACTTTCCACCATGCTACCATGTGTTATGAGATGTGAGACAAATTGCTGTTGCAATATTTATGTATTTATTATTTTTATTTAATCTGAAGTAATATCTAGAAGTGGTATTTGTTTGGTATGGATTGACCCTCACCTCATTGAAGACTTGAGGTGGTATACAAATAAAAGCAATTCAAGAATAACAAGAGCTTATGGAAAATTATTCTGAGATTTTTAGGAAAAAGCAGAATGGAACAAGGGGTGTGGAATTCAAGGACAGAGTGACCTTAGTTCAGCTGAATTCTAAATTCAGCTTAGTGCCGTGACCTGATTCTCAAAGCTGCCACACCCCCGACATACACGCCAGTTTCTCACTTTTTGCTTGCTTGGGGCCTACAGTGCTTGTGACCCACTGAGCTGATTACCGTTCCCCCTCCCTGGGGTGTAGCAGAGGCCCACCTGGGCTCTGGAGCCAAGCATCTGGCAGCCCAATAGGCTGCACCCAGTCAGAAGCTCGTGTGTAGTGCGGCCTGCCTGGGGGACTTCTTGAGGCTTGGTTGGCCCACTGCCTACTGGAGTCCTGGAAAGCAGAGCAGGGGAGAGCTAGTAGGCAGGACCTGCTTTAGATCCTATCTGTGTTTGTTCCCTTTCCTTGTTCTGTCACTCTGCGTTGTTGTTTCTTCCCTGTGCATTGACTGCCACAGCCTGCATTGGTTGCTTCCCTTTGTGTTTCAGTTCGTACCTTTTCCAGACATTGTCCCAGGGTTGCTTTGGATGAATAGCATTTTCTTCCCAGCTGACCTAAAAGAGCACTAGGGGCATGGACTGCCCAAGTGCAGATTTTGTAATGACTTCGTGCCCTTGTTCATCCCTTAAAGATGCAAGAGGTGTGGGCTATTCCACTTGAATTGTCTGAAATTGTGCAACAGGCCCCTAGTCAGCTGCAAACCCTTCATTCCTGACCTGATCTTGTTGTGTGTAATTACACTGTACATGTTTATGGATGTATTAATAAAATACACATAAGTGGCTGGAAGCTGGTCATAAATGCATTTCTGTTAACAGCTTGTCTAGGCTGTGAATGCTGTTTCATTTACAATGCACTCAACTGAGCAGTGGTCACATTTAACTTAAATTTTTTCAGTTCTGGAGATTTTAATATATCTGAACGCTGTCTTAAGTTGGATTGAATAATGGGCAGCCTTAACTCATTTGGCTATGGGAGGGTGCCATTTGGCTGTATTCTTAGTAGCTGCTTGCCTCAGAGTTGAGGCTGGGAACTTGCAGTCCTGCAGCTGTTGCTGGACATCTGCCCAGCTGATGGTCAGAGCTACTGGGGCTTATGGTCTCGTGCTTCGTGAAGGGCCCTGGTTCCCCACTCCTAGCCTCCAGGGATACTTACTGATTAAACGTGACATCACTCATGATCAGAGCGTCACTTGGCTAGCTGTGAGGCTTTCTTGGGGCAAGAGAGCTTGGAATTGGGGGCCCCTCCTTTGTCCTCAGGGCTGCCTGGAACAGGGGCACTGTTAACCTGCGCTTTGCCTTGGCTTTCTGCTCTGTCTTGTCTTGGTGTTTGTGTCTTACTACTACTTCTGTCTGTCTGTGCTGTTTGTCCCCCTCCCTCTTCTCTGATCCTCCCTCCCCCTCTGCACCTTTCCACTGTCCACACTGACCCACCAACCGACCAACCAACAACGCTCCCCCTTCTGCCACGGTGATCGGCCCTGCTCTGATTGGTGCTTCCCTTGCTTGGGTGGCTGTGTGTTGTGATGGACCAGTTCACCCAAATATGGCCTTCTTGCTGACAGGTATCACTTCTGTGAGAGATGCTTTACTGAAATCCAGGGGGAAAACGTTACCCTGGGTGATGACCCTGCCCAGCCGCAAACGTAAGTAATCATGCCACTTTAAATAAGTATATTAATCAGCCAAGCATAAGATAATGAGAGAGCGCTTTCAGCCACAGGTCAGACTTAACCAGCGGGAAGGAATGAGGGCACCTATCACTTCCTGGACAGCTACAGCTCTTTCCCTTCACAGCTGGTGCAAGAGGGGCATCTGGTGCCAGCACGAAAGCTGACTTGCCTGTAGGAGGTAGCAGCTTCCCACTGCCGCTTCCTTGCGGGGCTGCTGCCTCTTTGCCATCGTTAGGGTGAAACGCACAGAGCTGATGCCCTCTTGTGCTTCCAGGGCAGCTGTGAGTACCCCAGAGGAAAGCCAGCTCTGCCCTGAGGGCCTTTCTCTCTCTAGCCCCTCCTTTGGGAACAGGCACAGATGCTGCCCCACAGACTCCTGGGAAGAAGCCAGCTGTTGCAGTTCTTAGGCAAAGCACCTGGCAGGAGCTTCTCAATATTAGCCAGAAACCAGCAGAATGGGAAGGCTGCGGAGTCCAGCCATGCAAAAAGCAGGCTGCTGGGTTTTAGCATAACCCATCATCCACTAGGGCTGAGCATGGTTGGCTTGGTGCTTCCTAGGAGAGACACTTCTTTGCCGCGGCAGGATTTGCTGATGAGTTTCCTATTCACACTATGCAATTATAGTGCTGTCATTCCACTTCAGCTGTGAAACCCAGGGCATTTTCAGTCTTAGCGAGGCACTGGAGAAGCTCTCTGGGTGAGGACTCTGAACACCTCTCTCTCAACTGCCAGTCCCAGAACAGCCATGGCAGTGAAAGTGGAATGATGGCGCTATGATTCTGTGGTGTCAGTGGGCCCAGTTCATGCGAGAAGGACAGCAGTTTTGTGCATTGTCAAGAGCAGGAAAGGCAGCACAAGCCCTGCCTGCTCTCCGTACCAGCTTTGGGTCTTTCTGGTCACTGATGGTACTTGACTGTTGTGTCTGATAGGGAGACCACAGTTTTGTAGTTCTCTTTCAGGACATGTCCCAAAACACAAGCGTCACTGCCTCACACAGGTGCTCTTGTAAAGAAACAGTGCTTATGGTCTGTGGCCGAGGTAGGACTGTCACTAATTTATTCTGTTTTTCTCTATCTGCAGAACAATATCAAAAGATCAGTTTGAGAAGAAGAAAAATGATACACTAGATCCAGAACCGTAAGTGTCAAATTATCACCATGTTTAAAAAAAAACAACAACTAAAGTGTTCTCAAAGCAGCACTTTTGATCTTTTCCATAGCTTCCAGACCTTGTGTGGAATTCGTATAGAAGAGTCACTGCTCTCTTGATTTGAAGTAATTGGAACCACATTCCATGTCATTTCCCTCTTTAGTGAACGTACATATCTAAACCCAAGGTTTTGTTTGAAAGATGCCACCTCCAGAATACCAGAGCCTTTGGAGGCCACTCATAAAAGTCATTAGAGTATTTTTGTGTGGTTACTGATTTCTGTGTTTCTTTTCCCAATCAAACATTAATTTGCCCCTTGGGCTTTACAATTTAATTTCCATCCACAGTTGCAGCTAGCACCATTTCTTTTTCCAGTGGTGAATACAGCTGGCCTAATTAATGATTCGTTGATCTCTAGTTGTTTTTTTATTGTTACTCTTTACTGTGGCCTTCCACCATGGTGGTGGTGGTCTGGATGGAAAAAAACATAGCACAGTCCACTCCTTCCCCCTTCCAGGGCCAGTTGGGCGCTGCTGGTGCCTTTGCCCCATGCTGCCCTTTGGCAAAGCCAGCAGTTCTCCTCGCCCATCTGCGTCCTCTTAGTTTTTGACCTAGCTGGCAGGGCACGTCTTGCCCACGGGGATCAGGAGTTGGGTTAGGGTTATGGCTGCTTCTGCTGCCCTGGCACTGGAGGCGCCACTCAGCACTGTCAGCATGGAGTTGGGAGTCCTGTGTTACAAGGTGTGACATATGTTTTTGGGGATAGGGAATGGGAGCATAAAGTTATTCCCCTTCTCTCCTCTTCCTGTATGAAATGAGGGTCTCCTGCTTTACTCATTGCAGTTTCCCTCTCACACACACACACACACCTGGCCTTTCCCTGGTTGAAATAAGATCACTGTCTCGGCCTATAACAGCCTGAGCAGGTGGCAAAATGTGGAAAAATTGCCCTTAGGGCTAGTTTGAGACAAAAAAAAGTCTGATTTTATTTGTCTCAAACTAGCCCTAAGGGCAAACCCTGTTGGGGGCAACAAAAACCATCTTGGAGTCTCTGTGGCCTGCCTGTGGCCAGCCCTTCTGCCACCCCAATCAGCCTAATTATTGCATCTCTGTCAGAGTTGTGGCAGCAAGACCCCTTTTTATGTTTCCCAGGGAGCTGGTGGGAAATTAATGCTTTGTTGTATGGATGATAACATGGTTAACATGATTTCCATGAAAAAGTATTTATACCCCTGTCTTTGAATTTCAGATTTACTGGTTTTATGTATAATATTCATGATTATGTGCCACTGTTATAAATTCTGGATATAGCATGACTTTACGCTCAACACTATACATACAGCGTGGCCCGGAATTTTATTTTCCTTTTAAGAACCTAACAAACTGTCTTCTGCAATACCTGTAATTTTCACTATATTTCCCAATGCAATCTGTATTCAGAGTTATTAACATAGGTTGGGTTCCTGAGGGAGCACGCTGTCCTCCTCCTCGCTGCTAGGCCTCATCTCCATAGCAACTGGCCTATTCCAGTACTTGTAACTTTTCCCCATATTCCACAGTCCAGTCTGTATTCTCACTTGTTAACATAGAAAGTTGGGTTTCTGAAGGAATATTTTGCCCTCCTCCTTGCTGCTAGGCCTCATTTCCATAGCAGCCGGCCTATGCAAAACAGACATGGTTGACTGAGTCGCAAGAGTTCTCTCACTGAAAATTCTAAAGGCTCCTCTCTAAACTGCAAATCCCAGTATTCCATGGAATCTTCACAGCCAGCCAATCCTATGAGGCCTTCTCGCCTCACTCAGCCAATTCTGTGAGGTCTTTGCCTGCCTGATGCAGACAAACAGACAAACTCACAGACAAACGTTGACTTTTATATAGTAGATCAAATAGCAATATTGAACAGAACAGCAGAATTCCAGCATTTTAAAATTCAATATACTGCCAAAAAACTTTTTTAATCTTGGAAGTTAAAGCTTTACTATCTTACTTTCTTGCCTAGTTTTGTGGATTGCAAAGAATGTGGCCGGAAGATGCACCAGATATGTGTCTTACATTATGACATTATTTGGCCCTCAGGGTAAGTGGCCTGGGAAGGCCTAAGGCTTTGCTGTGGTGAACGTTTAACTGATTCTTGAATTGTGTGCCATACAAATGATTTGGCACAAAAACTGGGTTTTTTATGCCTCTTGTGTGTGAATAAGAAAAAATGGTTTGAGACGCAGAAGTGGCTAGCAAAAGCAATGTGTAAACGCAGTATTAATAATAACAAGTGTAATGAAAAATGCAGAGCAGATGAAACGCTACTGACACCGACCAATTAAAGTTGAGTAGGTAAAAACAAGAGTCAGGACAGCAGCTAATGGAGAAAAACCCATGGCAAGAAAACACATCACATCCTGGCAAAGAACCTCTTCCCCTTCACCCCAAAGGTGGGCCTTGGTGGGCCTGCTTGGGAGGTGCCTACAAGCCCAGGCAGAGCCGCTGAAAAGCCCTGCAGTTCTTTCTCCTCCAGCATGACCTGGATGTGGGCAGCCATGGAGAGGGCCCTTCTCTCTCCCCAAAATCTTGAAACATTCATATTGCTGGACAGCTGCCACAGAGACTTACAGCTGTAACCAGGACTTTGAATAGGACTCAGCGACACATGAGGTGGCTGTGAGGCTGGAACCCCCTACTCCTCCATCACCGTCCCAGCTCAGACTCTTTTCTCACCGCTTGTTAGAGGAACTGAAGAGCATGGGCATTTTTTTGAAAGGCAGCCCCACATCCTGCATCACCCTGGGTGTCGTGAGGACGTGTCATGTCAAGGGTTATGTGGCTCTTTTGCTGTGCCACCCTGGCTGGGACCAGGTCTGTCTCCCAAGCTCCTACCAGGAGAGGTAGTGGAGCCTTGGGTACCCTGAGCTTCCGGCCTCCTGAGCCACGGACTAGGAGTGTAAGCCTCAAGCAATCTGGCATAGCCATCAGCTTGTTTCCAAGCTCAGTGCAAGGTATGGTGCTAGCCTTCCAGTGCAGACTAGAATGGACTCCTGTCTCAGAGGTTACAGCCGTGTGCTTCAGGCCCCTGATGCTGGATGAGGTAGAGATTCCTTGGGACACCAGAGGCACCACTTCCTCCCGAGTACTGTGCAGATCTGTCTTGGGAGAGGCCACTCAAAGACTGCTTCTCTTGCCCCTTTAGATGCCAGGCAAATTCCAGACCACACAGAGGTACCAGTGCAGGAAGAGAGCAGGTCTTGAGCTCTGGGGATTCTGTCCTTGCCGCAGAGAGCAAACTCACAGACGCATGCGTATGCCCAGAGCCAGTGAGGCAGATGAAGGTCTGCGATGGCCAGTGCCCTGAATTTAGAGAGAAGGAAATGGGGCTTTTGGGAGCTGCTTAGGCAGCATCTCTGCTGTCCCTCCTTGAGCATCCAAACACCTTTGCCAAGAGCCAAGTTGCTGTTCCCCGCCCCCAAACACACACATGCAGAGGCTTAGTGGCAGAGTTGTTTGCACTGTGGTCCCACAGAGACTTTGGCTGATGGACTGTTTCCAGCAGTGGCCTGCCTTGCTATGCCAGGGTTTGTAGCTCCCAGAGCCATGTCTCTTGGCAGGTCCAGGCTCGGCAAGGAGCCCTTCGGCAAGAATCACCTCCATTCCTGCACGATTTGCTCTGATGGCCCTTCCTTGGGCAACTTGGGGGTTAATGTGGGCTCTAACCCTTGACGGGTGGCTGGTGAGTAGGGAGGAGCAGCAGTGCCCTATGGAAAAGACTGGGGATTACCCACAGAATGTGGAACCTTTTTCTGTGACTGTCACCAGCATCTCTGTTAACATGGACACATGTTCCCAGTGTGTTAGTGGTGGTGGTGGTAAAACAAGCTTGCCCTGACCCACACTTCGTGATGCTTTTTAGGTTTGTGTGCGACAACTGCTTGAAGAAAACTGGTCGAACCCGCAAAGAAAATAAATTCAGTGCCAAACGTAAGCATGTGACCTACGTGTGCATGGTGGGGAGGGGTGGGCAGTAAGGCTTTTCTTTGTGTTAGTTCTCTGTGGGTCTCTGCTCACAGCTTTCCAAGAGCCCCACTTCAAAGAAGGGAGACCAAGGCAGTTGGTAGGGATGGCAAGGCTTCAGATTGGGCAGAATCCCTCAGTCTGCTGTGTTGTGGTGTTTGGATGCAGCCACGGCCTGACCCTTATCATTTTTACTTGGAAACAAGGCTGTTTGATTTCCATGGAGCTGGTCTTTGAGGTAGCATGCTTCCTTAGGTTTTTCGTCTTGTTTGGTTCCTGTATTTAATGTCGGGGGAGGGCTGTGGCTTTGGTATGCTCTCCTCTGCTTCCCCAGTCCAATTTCCACCCCTGACTCAGTCTCTTCCATCCTGCCTTGCAGGGTTGCAGACCACTCGCTTAGGAAACCACTTGGAAGAGAGGGTGAACAAGTTTTTGCGGCGACAGAATCACCCAGAAGCTGGGGAAGTCTTTGTGAGAGTGGTAGCCAGTTCAGATAAAACGGTGGAAGTGAAGCCAGGAATGAAGTCAAGGTGAGTTGTTTGGACTCGCACCTTTACCAGACAGCGACATCAGTTACTTCTAATCGCTTCCTATTTGTCATAAGTGAATTTCTGTGTGTACAGTAATGCTGCTTTCAGACCTCTCTGTTCTTATGTCTGGCACCAGCAAGCAGATTCCCCTGTTGCTGAGGGCATGAGGGCCAATCAGGCAGAGGAGCGGGATGTGGGAGTGCTGGGAGGCATTTCCCAGACTCGTCCTTCCCAGCTCTCTGTCCTCTTGGGAAGATCCATGATCTGTTTTGCACCAAGCACAATGCCTAAACCACCTTGCCCTTAGAAACCTTTTTCCCAAGATTCAAAGGAGTTGCTGCAGGCAAGCAGATTTATTTACAGTGTCAAAATCATAGAGCCACAGAATTTGCAGGGGCCTCATAAGCCATTGAGTCAACCCCCCTTCACCATGTGGAGCACCCCCAGCAGCAAGTGACTGTCAAGCCTCTTCTGGAAGATGCTCAAAGAAATATTGGTTCCATCACCTAACTGCTTTTGCCATCAAGATGTTCCTTCTTCCAATGTTCAGCTGAAAGTTATCCTCCTGTAACTTAAAACCATTAGATTTGGTCTTACCCTTTGGGACAGCAGAGAACAGGCCTGCCCTCTTTTCTCTATGATAATTTTTGCGATATTTAAGGAGTGCAGTCAAGTCACCCCCACAGTCTTCTCTTCAGCAAACTGAACAAATCCAGCTCCTTCAACCTGTTCTGAGATGTGTTGCTCTCCAAGCTTCTTATCATCCCTGTTGCCCTTCTCTGAACCTGCACCAACATGTCCATATACTTCTTAAAATCAGTGTGCTGTGACCAAGATCTTAGCTTTTCTGGTGCCATGGGACTTGCTTTCTCTGTTTTACAAGAATAACTGTGTTCCCAGGAGAGTCATCTTACCTTTAATGCTTCCACTACTTACATGCCAGGATTTCTTCTTCTGATTTTACTGATCTCCCCACCCTATTTCAGCTCCATCTTCTTCAGATGGTGCTCTGACAGCTCTCTTTCCTGCAGGTTTGTCGACTCACGGGAAATGGCTGAAGCATTTCCATATCGGACAAAGGCTCTCTTTGCATTTGAAGAGATCGATGGGGTGGACGTGTGTTTCTTTGGCATGCACGTGCAGGAGTATGGCTGGGACTGCCCCCCTCCGAACACCAGGTATGCCCGCATTGTTTTGGAGGCTGCAAGAGGGAAATACAGCAGAGGGAGGCTGCTCTGGAGTTTTCTCTGTTCCTGGTTTTGGTGTTAATCCTCCTGCTCTGTTACCTTGGTTGCGTCTTTCTCTTAGCAGCGCAGTTTCTTCTGTAGTGGTATTCCCAGAAAACTGAGTTGCTGTGATCTACATGTAGTTCGTCTCTGCATTTTACCTAAAATTGTGGGCCTGTTGAGTTTGATCATATGTGGGCCTATATACAACAGTTCTTTTCTGAGATAAATATTGAAATCTTTGCTTGCTTTTGGGAGCAGCTGCACAGCTCTGAAGCAGAAGTACAGAAACTTCTTGGAAACTAGCAAGCTTGTGGTTCGCACTCAGCTCAGCATTTTCCACCCCTGGGCTTTTTCTGCCCGACAGGAAAAGCCTGCTGCCAAGGAAACCTGCCCGGCCGTGCCTTCCCCTCTCTCCTCACACCATGCTGGTAAACATGCACCTGATGTGTTGGTGCACATGCATAACTACTTACAAAGACATCACAGTCAGCTGTGGGGAGATGTCTTCTCTATGCACAATTTCGAGACAGAGTTATGTTTTGATAAAGAATTTGCTCAGTTTACCATGTTTGGGGCTGTTTAACTTAGAAGGAAAGGTAATAACAGGGCAGTAGAGTAGAACGATATGAAACCGTGAAAGTTGTGGAGAAAGGAGATACCAGTGCTAATCTTCTGATGCAAGAAGATCCAAGACAGGGGAAAAAAAGGAATTTCCCTTTCACGCACTGCTTTGTTGAATTCCGAAAGCTATGGGATTCAGTGCCACAAGAATTAGTGATGACGGCCAGCTTAGGTTGCTTTGAAAAGGGATTGAATATCGCTTCTCAGCCTTTTGGCTAAGATCAAGTGTAGAAAAGGGATTGAACAAACTTATGAAGATGAGGTTATCACTGGTTACCTGTCATGGTTGGAGGGGAAGTATGCCTGTGTTCATCTGTTGCCAGGGAGCCTAAAGGGAGGGCGCAGTTGCACCCATGTTCCACAGGTGGGGTTCCCATAAGCAACTCTCCCTGGCCACCACATGAACAGAATGCTGAGCTACCTATCAGCCTGATCCAGTACAGCTCCTTTCATCTTCTTGCATTTCTTTTCTCTCTGTATGCAGTAGTCAGAAACTCTTATTTCTAATCAGCCATTGACTGGAGAGGAGACCACTAGTTTGTCGGGGAGAAATCTGGCAGAGACCACAACGTTCTCAGGGAGGGATCTTTCCATCCCTACTGGAAGGTGCTGCACTGTTCTGCCAACAGTGTGAGGGCTCCGACGCTGAACTGGAGCCATTTCCTTTGCTGAGTCCCTTCTTCCTCTTTTCTCACAGGCGGGTCTACATCTCCTACTTAGACAGTATTCATTTCTTCCGCCCAAGATGCCTCCGGACTGCTGTTTATCATGAGATCCTTATTGGGTACCTGGAATATGTAAAAAAATTGGGGTGAGTGTCCTGTTGAGCAGTCTCCTGGTGCCTCTGCCTCCTCTTGTCATGCTGATTCCCACATGGGAAAGAGGCAGCTGGCAAGGATTCAGTGGTATCCCTGCAAATGGAATTGTTCTGCATGGGGGCAAGAGAAGACAAGGACCAAACCTGAATCTCAGGGGGTTGGAGTTTGCTTGTCTACAGAACTTTTCACTATTCAGAGCAGTGGTTCATGAACCACTGCTAGTGCATGAACTGTTGGCTACTGGTCTGCAAATTTCCAGGAAAAAAAGGAAAAAAAACAGTAATTTGTGGGCACAGATACGGTGCCAGGCCCTGGTACATTGAGGAGAAAATGCTGCCAGTCCCCCAAACCAGACAACTTTGCAGCAGGGCCCATCTTCCTAAGGGGACCATTGTCAACACACACACAGGCCCCAAAGACTGGGCAAGTAAGAAGCAAAGGCGGTCCGGGACATCCTCTCCTATTCACACATTCCCTCTTCCTGCCTGCACCTTTTCTAACACTCTTTCATACAGGGAAGAAGGTGATGGTTCTGGGATCAGCCACCCTAGGAGACACATGTTCCTGACTTTTAGGTGCATGTGTGTGTGTGCTTCCTCTCTCCCACCTGCATTTTGTTTTCCTGGCCAGGATCCAGGAAGCAGGAGGTGGGGAAGGGGTGGGCGTTGTCTGCAGGCACCCATGAGCAGGCGGCCAGGGCCATCGCAGGGTCATCCTTTGAAAATGCAATGCCCTGGACTTAGCCTGCCTGCTGCGCTCTCCCTCCCTGTGGCTGGACTGTGGAAAGAGGAGAGACGGGGAACACGTGAGAAACGGAGGTAGCCGACAGAGCAGCTTCACTCAGCCTCAGCTAAAGAGCCCGGGAGAGACGAGGCCCTTTTTTTTTTTTACTGTGGGTGCTCCTTGGTCGACTAAGTGGTAGGAAAGGCATCTCAGTTTGCGGTACGAAGTGAAATGCAAAGCCATGCTCTGAAGAAATGCGGGTAAAGAGGTGGTAGCACTAGGTGTGCCCTTGCCTCTCACCAGAGAAGCCTCCTTGCTCCACAGCTGGGCAGCGAGCTCCTTGCACCAGCTATTATTGTTATTTCAGGAGGGTGGCATGCCAAACCATCCATTGCTGTTGCCATGGGGCTCTGCTCCCCCTTTTTCAGGGGAGGCCTCTTGACCAAAGCTGCCTCTGTCCCACACCCTTCTCTGCACGTTGGTCCCAGCTGCAAAAGACATCAGGGAGGGGCTCTGCCTGCTTACCTTCCTCTTCTTCTGCAGGGTTCAGAGGACAGGGGAGCCAGGCATGCAGCAGGGAGGCCTGCCCTCCACTTCCATGGGGAAAGGGCTTAACCAGAACACTTTTGTTTTTGTGGAACACGCAGGTACGTGACTGGCCACATCTGGGCCTGCCCGCCAAGCGAAGGGGACGACTACATCTTCCACTGCCATCCTCCCGACCAGAAGATCCCCAAGCCAAAGCGCCTGCAGGAGTGGTACAAGAAGATGCTGGACAAGGCCTTCGCGGAGCGGATCATTCACGACTACAAGGTGAGGGCTGCCAGGTCACCTGGGCACCAGTCACTGCGTTCTTTGGCCTGCTGGTCCTGCGCTGCGGGAAGGCCACAGGGCCTCTCCCGCTCCGTGCCTGACACGGCTGAGGCCCGTCGGACTCAGAAATGCGGTTTCTCTCCAGGATATCTTCAAACAAGCAACGGAGGATCGGCTGACAAGCGCCAAGGAGCTGCCCTACTTTGAGGGCGACTTCTGGCCTAACGTGCTGGAAGAGAGCATCAAGGAGCTTGAGCAGGAAGAGGAGGAGAGGAAGAAGGAGGAGAGCACGGCCGCAGGCGAAACCACAGAGGTGACTGAGCCTGGGTGCTTCAGGAAGGGCGGAGCGTATTGCCAGTTGGGGGGTGAGGTTCCCCCCAGTCTCCGCAGCAGAGTGGAGGTCCTGATCCATCCCCCTGCCCTTGTCTGCTGAATCGGGCAGGGAAAAGAGGGATGAGATGGGAGAGCAAAGAGAGTAGAGATTCCTGGGCTCAGCAGTGGCGGTGGCGGCAGAGGAGGAGGCCATGAGTGAAGGGCCAGTGCCACCGCCTCTGGGGCGCTTCCTTTCTTGCAAGGCAGGGGGAGGCCTACATGTGGTATTCAGGGGGCAGCTGTGCTTTTGGCTGCTGTTTTCTTCCCAAAAACAGAATCAGCATTATTTTGAGAGGTGCAGTGGTTTCAGGCAGAAAGAATAGCTACTTGTTAGTTCCATGGAGAATTACAAAAGCGAAAATCTCTGGGAATTATCTGTGTGTATTCTTTGAAAACGTGGAGTGGGTTGTGCCTGGATAACACCAAGGGCTTAGTTTGGGTGGGACTCCGAGGCAGAACCGCTGAGCAGCCTCCTCACTGGTGTCTTGGCAGGGGAGCCAGGGCGACCCGAAGAATGCCAAGAAGAAAAACAACAGCAAGAAGACCAACAAGAATAAGAGCAGCATCAGCAGAGCCAACAAGAAGAAGCCAGCCGTGCCAAACGTCTCCAATGACCTCTCGCAGAAGCTCTACGCCACCATGGAGAAGCACAAGGAGGTACGTGGGCAGGTCTGCCCATCCGGCTCCGCCTCATCACCCCGGCCCAAGGGGGTCCTGTGCAGGTCCAGAGAGGCTGCACAGCACCACTGCAGCTGCCAGGGAGTCCTCTCTGGGGCCCATCTCCTTTGGGACCCTACCCTTCGGTCCGCTGGCTGGCCAACCAGCCTTGGAGTCACTGAACAGATTTATTTATTTTCGATGCACAGCCATCTGAAACTCATGACAACTTAGTTAAAAAGGTGCTCATAGAAAAACTGTCATATCACAACACAGTGAAACAGATTATGTTTTAAGACACAGATGAGCCGTGCTCTGAAAAAGTGGACTAGAGTCCACAAAAGCTTCAGCTGGGGAAAAAATGGGTGGTCTTTAAGATGCCAGAAGACTCCCCCTCCAGTTTTGAGGACAAAGTAGTTGTAAAATGCAGGTTTGGGAGCAGCCCAAATTCGCTTGCCCCGAGAAGGGACCCAGAGGAAGGCCAGCTGACCACTGTTCATATGCTGACTGGTCCCTCTGCCCACTCCCCTCACAGGTCTTCTTTGTGATCCACCTGCACGCCGGCCCCGTCATCAACACTCTGCCCCCCATTGTGGATCCCGATCCACTGCTGAGCTGCGACCTGATGGATGGCCGCGATGCTTTCCTCACCCTAGCCCGGGACAAGCACTGGGAGTTCTCCTCCTTGCGCCGCTCCAAATGGTCCACCCTCTGTATGCTGGTGGAACTTCACACCCAGGGGCAGGACCGCTTCGTCTACACCTGCAATGAATGCAAGCACCACGTGGAGACTCGATGGCACTGCACAGTCTGTGAGGTGGGTGTCGGCGAGAGTGGGGGGACACCGCATGCCCCATGCAGGCAGTTCCAGGCGCTGTCAGCATTTCCTTTGCTGCTTTCTTCCACACCGTGAAATACGTGGGTGGGAGGCCCAGAGACATGAGGGAGTAGGCTTGGGAGTAGTTTCGTGGTTGAACAGAGAGAGCTCTGGAAGATCTTGCCACCTGAGGTGACCCCCCCCCATGTTTTCTTCTATAGTGTTCAGTTCACAAAGGCGTCAGTTGTTCTCCTACTCTAGGGATGTCTGGGCATCTCGCTGGCTTAGACTGCCTGCTGTAGTTGTAGCACGGCAGCTCATGGGCTTTCGTTGCTTACACAGTTGTGATTTTGGGAATGACTGGCAGATGACTGGCAGAAACAAACCTGTGTTTTAGTGAGAGAGGGGCAGCTGAATCTGAGGCTCGGTTCTAGGGATGGGGCTGCTGAGGCTACAGCTGGATCTAATTTTATTGAGGTGACTGTGTCGTGGGCTCCAAGGTCTGAGAACAATGGAGCCCCCCAGCCCTGTGAGGATGGACACAGCTGAACCTCATTTTGTTGCTACGCGTGCCCCAGGGACACGGCTCACCTGCTGCCTCTCTCTCTCTCTCTTTCTCTCTCATTCCCTTCTGTTTCCCAGGATTACGACCTCTGCATCAACTGCTACAACACCAAGAGCCACGAACACAAGATGGTCAAGTGGGGCCTGGGCTTGGACGACGACAGCAACAGCCAGGGCGAGCAGCAGTCCAAAAGCCCCCAGGAATCGCGCCGGCTGAGCATCCAGCGCTGCATCCAGTCCCTGGTCCATGCCTGCCAGTGCCGCAACGCCAACTGCTCGCTGCCCTCCTGCCAGAAGATGAAGCGGGTCGTCCAGCACACCAAGGGCTGCAAGCGCAAAACCAACGGGGGCTGCCCAGTGTGCAAACAGCTGATTGCCCTGTGCTGCTACCATGCCAAGCACTGCCAGGAGAACAAGTGCCCGGTGCCCTTCTGCCTCAACATCAAACACAAGCTGCGCCAGCAGCAGATCCAGCACCGGCTCCAGCAGGCCCAGCTCATGCGCCGACGGATGGCCACCATGACCACCCGCAACGTGCCTCAGCAAAGTTTGCCTTCTCCTACCTCAGCCACACCTGGGACGCCCACCCAGCAGCCAAGCACCCCGCAGACCCCTCAGCCCCCACCCCAGCCATCCCCTGTCAGCATGTCTCCGGCAGGCTTCCCTGGCGGAGCCAGAACTCAAGCTCCTCTCCCGCCACCACCACTGCCTGCTCCCATTTCAGCAGGCAAGCCTGCCACCCAGGTGCCTGCGCCCCCACCACCCACCCAGCCGCCCCCCGGGGCTGTGGAAGCAGCGCGGCAGATCGAAATTGAAGCTGCGCAGCAGCAGCAGCAGCAGCAGCAGCAGCAGCAGCTCTACCGGGTCAGCAGCAACGGCTTGCCCCCAGGCCGCGTCGGCATAGTGAGCCCGGCAGCAGTCGGAGCTGTGAATCCTCTCCAGCAGCCGCCGCCGTCGCCAGTCAGCCTGAATGTGGCCCGGACTGGGCCAGCCAGCAGTGGCCCAGCGATGCCCAGCATGGGGCCCGGGCAGTGGCCCACAGCTCCACCGCCCATGGCCCAGCCGCCCTCCCTGCAGGCAGGCATGCCGCGGCCAGTCATGCCGATGCAAGCGTCTCAGCAGGCGGTGGCAGGCTCGCGGATTCCCGGCGTGCAGCCGACCCCCACCCGCAGCATCGCCCCCAATGCTTTGCACGAGCTGCTGCGGACCTTGAAGTCCCCCAGCTCTCCTCAGCAGCAGCAGCAGGTGCTGAACATCCTGAAGTCCAACCCGCAGCTCATGGCCGCTTTTATCAAGCAGAGAACAGCCAAGTACGTGGCCAGCCAGCCGGGCCTCCAGCAGCCCCAGGCGACCCTCCAGCAGCCGCCGCCGCCACCTTCGCAGCCGCCGCCACCTCAGGCGACACCAGCGGGGCTCCACACTCAGCCCGGCTTGCAAAGCACGAGTGCCATGCAGGCGGGGGTCCCGCGGCCAGGTCCCCCCCCTCAGCCAGGCATGGGGGCCCTGAACGCCCAAGGCCAGGCCATCGGCATTATGAGCCCCGCCAGCCACAGCCCCAGCATGGCTACCATGAGCCCCCAGTACAGGGAGATCCTGAGGAGGCAACTGCTCCAGCAGCAACAGCAACAGCAGGGCAGCGCAGGACTGGCCTCCCACAATCAGTTCCAGCAGCCACCTGGCCCTGTGGGCTACTCGCAAGCAACCATGCAGCAGCAGCAGCATCGAATACAGCAGCAGCAGCAGCATCTGTCCCTCCAGGCGGCGGCAGCGGCAGCCGGGGCAATGGGCCCAATGGCTCAAATGGGGCAGTTGAACTCTCTGGGGCAGCCTGGCATGGGAGCAGAGGGCAGCCCCAGCCTCCAGCAGGCCCTCCAGCAGCGAATCCTCCAGCAGCAGCAGCAGATGAAGCCGCAGATGGGCTCCCCCGGGCACCCTAACCCCATGAGTCCCCAGCAGCACCTGCTCCCAGGACAGCCACCAGCCCCGCACCTCCCTGGCCAGCCGCTGGGTGCCTCCCTCAGCAGCCAAGTGCGGTCGCCAGCCCCCGTCCAGTCCCCCCGCCCCCAGTCGCAGCCCCCACATTCCAGCCCGTCCCCTCGGATACAGCCCCAGCCCTCCCCTCACCACGCCTCGCCCCAGACTGGCTCCCCGCACCCGGGGCTGGCAGGCCCTTTGGCCAGTTCCTTGGACCAGGGCCACTTGGGCAACCCCGAGCAGAGTGCAATGCTTCCCCAGCTCAACCCCCCCAGCAGGAATGTCTTGCCCAGTGAGTTATCCCTGGTGGGCGACACTACAGGAGGAGACACGCTGGAGAAGTTTGTGGAGGGCTTGTAGCAGCTTTGGAGCGTCCCTCCTCCAGCTCCCTGGACCTTTTGTACTGAAAATACAGACCTCTCGCTTGAGTAAGCCCTAGATGGGACTGCTTCATCCTATGCCCATGCAAAGGATGGATTGCTGTTTAAAAACAAAGAATATATATTTTTTGTTAAAGCCAGCCAGGTGTGGTTAAAATATCTGGTCTCTTTTTGTTGTTCTTGTTGTGGGTTTTTTTTTAAAAAAGTTTTGTTGTTACTGTTGACTTTTGCTTTTTTTTTAAAGGGGAAAAGTAAGTCCATTATATTCATATTTTATTTGTATTTTCAAGACTAAACATTTGTGTTTAACAGAGAAGAAAAAATAATATCCAGAACTATTTCCTGAAATAATGGAACATCCTAATATGTCCTGTTAACTTTCCAACATTTGACAGAAAGATTTTTTTTCTTGTTCTGTACTGAACTCTGCAGGTTATTTGAAGTATTATTATTGCCCTTGAAAAGCCAGGAAGTGGCTGTTTTACACACACACACACACACACACACACAGCCTGTGTTGCAGATGTAGAACTTGTTGCTTTGTTTCTCTGATAAAACTAGTTTTGGATTTACAAAAAAAAAAAAAAGGAAAGAAGAGGGATGATCACTTCCTGGCCCATACGTATTTTAACAGGGAAGAAGTATATTCTTTTCTTTGGTTCTTTGATGCTAAACTTGAAATGAGGAAAAGCAATTATATTGTAAATCATGCAAGCTCTAAAATTCCTATAAATATTAAAAAAAAAAACCTCAAGAATCAATCACTGTATAGAATGGGGGTAAACAAACTCATTTCTTACTTCTCTAGCATATTGTTAAATAAACGGTGTGCAACAGACAAAGAGGGTGGTCCTTCTTGAATTCATGTACATGGTATTAACTTAGTGTTTGGATTTTTTTTGTTATGAAAAACGCTGTTTTCAACATTGTATTTGGACTATGCATGTCTTTTTTCCATTGTATATATAGTATTGCTTAAAAGTGATATAAATTACTGAAGTTTTTAACATGTACTCTGTTCTTTAAAATCCATGTAAGAATGTTTAAGGTTTTTATTTTCTTTACACACGCACATACACATTTATATATCTAAATCATGGTCTTTCTATAATATGGCTGGTTCATCGCCGTGGTCCCTTGCTTGCCAGCAGCTCTGGGGTGGATGCCTTCTGTGCACATAAGCCATAAAAAAGTACGGAAGTGTTTAAGGTTTCTCATTAATTTAATATTTGGAGCTTTACAAGTGTTAACTGGCCAAATTATTAACCATTGTGGGACTGACTTAAAAAAATTTTTTTCTAAGATTCAGGGTCATCAGTTGGAAATAAGGAATTATTTGCAGGTGAATTTCCTTGAGCCCAAGGCAAGTTTCTTCCGTAAAAAGTCCAGGTAGGGAACGGACTTTCTGTGCATCTGAAGAACTGGTGCCCTCTTCCCTCTCTCTGCTTTGGGGCTAGGCGGGCCACTCCCTTGGCACAACAGCATCTTTTCCTGATGTGGTACCCTCCAAATGTGCCTCACACTGAGGTGGCATTTACTGTCCAACGTCTCTGGACGGCAAGGGGGCTTTGACCTGTGAGGGTGCAGCCATAGCAAGCCTCTTGTTCTGCCCCACGTTAACAGCCAAAGGCTAATCTTTTGCTGTTGCTGCTGCTAGAAAATACACAGGAGCCCTTCACTGCCATGAAGTTGGGCCTGCATGGCTTGGGTTTGTAACTGAAATAGGTGCTTCCTTCGGTTTTTCTTTTTTTCTCGTTATGGGGGAAACCCTCAGAGAACAGTAGCATTGTTAGATGTTCTGCTCTTTAGATGATCTGTGCTTAAAACATCTGCAGCTCAAAATTTCACAGCTTTGGCTCTTTCCCCTCCAACAGACTTCAGCAAGAAGTCCTGTCTGGGCTGCAGCCAGTTAGTAGAAGCCCCAAGATGTCTGAGAAAAGATGAGACAGCCCTAATGCTGTGTTGTGCTATGTAGGTGCAAAAGAAACAAACCCAAACCAATTTATACTTGTGATCAAAAGGGAATTTGAAATGTGCATGTTTTTAATAAAGCTGCTAAAAATGCTTGACAGACGATGCCACGTGTCTCAGTGCCCTGTTAGCTCACAAAGAGACTTGCTGTTTTAGTGTCTGAAGCTATATGCACTGAGAGGCATTTTGGGACAAGGTGCAGAGATCAGCTTATAGCAGCTGGCTGCCCCTTTGCAGCGTTTACACAGTTCTTCTTTGTGGTCTCTGTGCCTCATACATTAGGAGCTTTCACGTCTGCGCAGTAGCGTTCGGAAGATTCTAGAGCTCGTTAGCTTTGGCAGGAACCCCTCCCCCACGTCGGTACTGCGCATGCTCCTCCCGCCAACTAATGGTCTCTCCTCAGTTCTTTCTTGTCCGCCTCAGCATACAGAAGGTTCTCTCGTTGGCTTGTGTTTTTCTTGTGCTTCGTTGTGATTTTCTCGTTTTTTCGACTTCGGATTGGATTTTGACTACCCCTTTCGGCTTTCGGATTTGTCTTGTGGATTTGATCGGTTTTGACCCATTTCTGGACTGTTTACGGCTTTGGATTTTGGACTCTGTTTTTGGTGCCCTCGGACTCTCCTTGCCTCGCCCTTCCCTTGTGTATGTCAGCGTTGTTCAAAAACTGCACCTCACACAACTGCACAAAGGAAGGTTGCCCTTTCCGACCGGCATTCCAAGTGTCTTCTCTGTTTGGGTGAGGGGCATATTGTTCAGTCCTGCCCCATCTGCAAGGACTTTACCCACCAGACCTTTCGCAACAGGGCCGCAAGGCTTAAATCCCATTGCTGGGAACAATCTCTACAGGCGCAAACCCCCGAGACGATGGCCGAGAGACGTCCAACCTCTTCTTCTTCGGCAGCGGTGGCGGCTGCCGTGCCTTCGAAATCATCCGGATCGGTACCGGGCTCAGTACCAATCATGAAGTTACCGAGGATACCGAAGATCTCGGCAACTCGGGCATGTGAGGACCCTGCGGGCTCGCAGGCCTCCTCCTCCAGGCCGCTCACCCCGGCCCAGAAGAAGCGCCCCGCCACCAAGGGTGTGGGGAAGAAGAAAAAGAAAAGTAGCTGAGCTTGATCTCAGCATGTCTTCGTCGCAGATTTTTTTAAAACTACTTGATTGGACTGGTGCCAGGGCGATCTGATCACTGTAGAGCAGTGGTTCTCAACCTGTGGGTCCCCAGATGTTTGTGGACTTCAGCTCCCAGAAGCCCCAGCCACTATGGTCAATGCTCAGGGCTTCTGGGAGCTGAAGTCCACGAACATCTGGGGACCCACAGGTTGAGAACCACTGCTGTGAGAGAGGCATTGCTAGCTCTGCAAATAAGGTGATATTTGAACTTTCATTCCTCTTTTCTAAAACTGACTATCATAATCTGTAAACAAGAGTGGATCCGTATTGGATTTAATGAGACAGAGAGTAGTTAACTAAACTCTGAAATCAACAGCTGATTCTTTTTTTTTTCTTTTTTTCTTCTCTTCCTGGTGGTTTGTGAATGGGATTAATATTTTTGTGATTTGGACATCAAATGGGAGAAAGTCCCCCCCCCCCGCTTTATTGGATTATTTTGGTAAGAAAGAAGATCTTCTAAAATTAATTTTTAATGTGTGGGCACTGAGTGGTGCTAAGATGGCTACCGGAGTTCAGAAGAGAGGGGGAGTATAAACAGAAGAGGTTAAACGCTCAGCTCAAACAGAAGTCCTTTTTTTCCCCTCACCTTTTCTTCATCATCTTTAAAGAGAGGGGAAAATATCTTAAATAAACTTTAAGGTGCTGATCGCGATTTGGAGTGGCACAGCAGGAAGAATATTTGAGAGAAGTGATCAGCAGGCGAGATTCAGGACGTGGGGAGGAAATGGCAGCGGTGGTTCTTTGAAGTGCTGGCTGAGAGACAGGAGGGTGCAGACACACAGACTGGTGCGAGCGCCTAACAGCGAGATCAGACCCTGCCCCGGAGTGGAGAAGGATTTAACTGGAGAAAGTGGCGAGGAGGATGCATAGAAGGATATAGAGAAGGTGAGACGAACGATCTGGAGATCTGAGTGGGGGAAAACGAAGCTTGACACATGAATTAGCGGGGCGGAATTCAGCGTACAGACCGGGGTGCGGAACTGAAAATTTCTGTCTCAGAATGCTGGTGGGCAGCTCTGCTTTCTAAACTAATTTGTGGGTTGTGGTGGGTGAGCTGAGTTCTGGATCCCTCACAACAGCATAAGAAGACACACTTCCCTTCTCCATGGGATCTAGAAACTCCACCATTTTCCAGCATCCTGACCTTATGCTTCACTTCTTATGTAGCCTGCCTCTAGAACATGTTTTTCAAGTCTGAATGTCATGTTGGGAAGAACAGGTTGCTTACCTGTAACTGTGGTTCTTGAGTGGTCATCTGTGCCCTCATACATTAGAAGCTTTCGCGCCTGCGCAGTAGCGTTGGAAGATTCTAGAGCTTAGTAGCTTGGGGGAACCCCTCCCCCATGCCTGTACTGAGCATGCTCAGCCTGCTGAGCAACGGTCGCTCCTCAGTTCTGTAGTCCGCCAATAAGGGCCTGAGAAAGAGAGGACGGCTGGGCGGGCATGTATGAGGGCACAGATGACCACTCGAAGAACCAGTTACAGGTAAGCAACCTCTTTTTCTTCTTTGTGGTCTCTGTGCCTCATACATTAGGAGACTGTGTAGCTTACAAGTAGGACGGTGGGTCAGGCCCTAAAGAACGGAAGCGAGCAGAGCACGTCCAAAACGAGTATCCTTCCGGGACCAGCAGTCGAGCCTGTGTGGCGCACAAAGGTCGATGGCTGGGACCAGGTCGCCACTTGGCAGAGTCCTGCAGGCCGACTCCTCGTAGGAGGGCTGCAGATGTCACCATGGGACTGGAGGAATGAGCCCAAAGAAGTCTGGCCGGGGCTACTTGGCAAGCTCATACGCCAGGTGGATAGTCTGGGCTACCCATTTCGAGAAGCACTGGGTGGATACCTCGTGGCCTCCCCAATGCCAGTCATGGCACACAATAGGTGGGGGCCTTCTGAAAGAGGCAGCCCTGTCCTGGTAGAAGGGCAAGGCCAGACGAACATCCAAGGAGTAAAAGGGATTCTCCAAACGTGTAGTCGGGTTCGGGTAAAAGGTGGGCAAGATGATGTCTTGACTGAATGAAAAGTCAGGCTGGAGGACCACCTTGTCCCCATGAAGAACCAGGTCGGCTCATCGCATCGTGGGCTGCCAGCCCTCACACCCGACTGGCAGAGGTGACAGCCATCAAGAAGGCAGTTTTCATGGCGAGCAGCCTGTGATCCATAGCGGTAGCAGCAGCAATACCGGTGATAAAGGTGTTGCAGGCCCTAGAGAAAAAAGAAAACTGCTTCACGGTACCGTGAAGGGAAAAGTACCGATGGGAATCGTGGCAGTTGGTATGCCACGATGGTGGCGAGGTGAGCCTTAAGCGACGGTAAGGCCAAGCTTTGCTGCCGGAGGTGTAGGAGGAAATGGAGTACGGTTGGCAGGCGATACCAGCAAAGGCAATGAAGCCCCGCCACTTGTAGTGGTAACTGCAGCGTGTCGACTCCTTCCTGGCCGCGTCCAAGATGTTACCGATGACGGACACATCTAGGGCGATATCCCCCTGGCACGGAGGGGCAGGAGCAGCAGGTCCGGATGGAGGACGAGGCTGTTGGGGTGCGAGAGTAGGTCCGGCGTGGCGGGAAAAATGGAGGATCCGACCACGAGCAGCCTTGAGCAGAGGGCCGGACCAGTGAATGCAGCGTTGGCCCGGTCCATGAGGAGCTTGGGGACCACTAAAAAGAAATGGGGAGAACATATGAGGAAACCGTCTTTGCACCCGAAACTGGAAGCGTCGCCGATGGAATCACGACTGTGGCCGGCCCTGGAGCAGTACCAGTGACACTTCGTGTCCTTGTTGGTGGCGAAGGGGTCGATCGTCGTTCCGCCACTGGTCTCGTACCATCCTGGACGCTTCGTCGAGAGGGACCGCTCCTTGCAGAGGGCGTCCGCTGTGGTGTTTTCCTGCCCAGCCAGGTGCCCTGATACCAGATGGATTTGAAGCAGGACACACGAGTTGCAGAGGTCGCTGTGTAGACTGAGGAGGGCGTGGAATGAGTCCCTCCTTGCGTGTCGACATAACAATGTGACGTCGTGTTGTCTGTAAAGATCAACACCGTATGACCCATAACGAAGTGGCGAAATGCCCTCAGAGTTTTCCAGATGATGCGTAGTTCGAGGGCAGTGCCCCGGACTCCAAGGCCGCTACAGTGGCCTCCCTATAGAAGGGCACATCAGTTGTCACCATGAGCCATGGAGACGGCTCCGAGGAAGCATCCCTGACAAGAGATGGTTATAGACTGTACCAAAGCAGGGATTGACGGAACCGCGGAGGTATTCAGAGCCTAGACTGCAAGTCACGGCGAAAGTCAAGGCCTTGTACCCGAGGATTTGGGTTTGGGTTCTCCTCGCTGATAGCGTCAGGGTGTTGAAAGACCACAAATGCAGCCCAACCAAGACAGGACAGAATGGAAGGCATCCGGTGGGTGTCATTGTAGAGTTCTTGTCCGCAGAACACCAGCATCAACCAGTCGTCTAGGTAGGGGTAGATAAGACCTCCTTCGCCTACAGGCATGATACCACCGGGGCCATGCATTTGGTGAAGACCCTGGGCGGTGAGTACGAACGGTAGCACCCTGTACTGATAATAGGTATCATCAACCGCGAACCATTGGTATCATCTGTGCTGGAGAAGAGGCCAGAGATACTGGGCAAGGACAGAAGTTTCTTGAATGCTCCTCCTGAAGCAGGGACTGGACCTGTTCCGGCGGAGCTGTGCTGCAGCATAGGCAAGATGGACGATGTGGAGATTGCCCGAGTCTGAGGTGACATGGGGTGACCTGCGGAGGATGGCAAGAAAGGGACTTCGTCCCAGACGAGGACTTTTTTTGCAGAATAAAATTGAGGTCTCCAAAGAAGTAGACAGCAGGGAGGGGGTCGAACAAGGCGACCGAGGTTTAGAGGTCGAAACGACGACCTGTGGCACGGTTCCTGTCAGGGAGGCGTCCCTTGAGTGGATGGTACATCGCCTATGCGATGTGGCATTGAACAGCCCCTGGCCATCAAAGAGGAGGTCCTCGATCCTTCCCCTGATGTCAGTTTGCAGGCTCGATGATCTGAGCCACGCATCTGTCTGCTGTGGGGCAGGCCTTAACTAGTGGCATGGATAGACCCAGGCCGTCAATGGGTGGTCTTCAATGCGTCTGCGGCTTTCCTCCTGGAGATTTGGATCTCAGCTGGCAAGGCGCTGGAGCAGGAGTGGCACCTCTGCAGAACTATAGCCGACATGATGTATTGGTTATTGAGTGTCCCTGATTCATTAAGAATTGTGTGGCACTCGGTTGGATCCTCTGGGAAGTGCATCAGAAAAGGATAGAACCTGTCTGGGGGGTGGGGTTTCCTATGGGAAGCTGAGCGACGCACGCAGACACCAGGTCCCGGATAGATGGAGCCGGGTGTGACACATTCTCGAAAGACAGGGTTGAGATTTGTAAGGAGTCAGCCAGACTCGGATAACAATTTGGTTATGGTTGCTGGGCCTATGAAGTCATAGGCATGGTCGGAGGGCCATCATCGGTGCCATGGACGGGACTGGTGGAGCAGCCGGAGGCGGAGAGACGTTGGTGGCCGAAAGGTGACAACAATGCAATTGCCGACTAGTGCCTCAGGTTGGGGCGGGATCGAGCTCTATATGTGGGTGAATAGGAATGATACGACACTGGTTACTCCCGGTAAAGGTGTTCCCGGCCATATGTGCACGAGAAGGGCCCTCGGCGGCTGAGAGAGAGAGAGGGCCCACTCCAAATGGGTCTTCCGCAGCTGGGCGACTGACTGTCTTCCTCCCGGCAGTCCATCCTCTGAGAGTGACCGGCAGAGACACCGCGGCAGCAAGGATAGGTTAGCTTCCGATATCAGACGGATCGGCGTGTTCAGGGCCTGAGGTCTGGACCTTATCCTCTGGGTGGTCCAACCCTTCAGGCTGACAGGGTGGGAATACCGCAGCGTAAGGATAGGCTGGCCCGAAAAAGAGGGGACTGCCGAGGCAGCGGTCTGGTCCTCAACCTCCGGATGGTTCATCCCCTCAGGGTGACCCAAACGGAGGGGCTGAGGCAGTGAGGCTAAGCTGCCCGAAGGCATAGCTAAGTCAGCAGTCTTGTCCCCCTCCTCTGCGCGATGCATCCCCTCAGGGAGACCAAGCGAAGACGCCACGGCAGCGACGAAAGGCGGGCCCCAAGGCGCGGCCCAGCCACGGTTGATCCTTGTTCTCCAGGCGGACCCTCCCGAAGGGTGGGCGAGTGGAGAGACTGCGGCAGCGAGCGTAGGCGGGCCCGAAGGCGCGGCCGAGCCAGCAGTCTGATCCTTTTTTTCCGGGTGGAACCATGGGGGAAGGGTGGGCGAGCAGAGATACCACGGCAGTGAGCATAGGTGGGCTCAAAGGCGCGGCCAAGCCAGCGGTCTGATCATTGTTCTCCGGGCGGAACCATCCCCTAAGGGTGGGGAAGCGGAGAGACCGCGGGGAGCGAGTATAGGCCCGGGCCGAAGGCGCGCCAAGCCAGTGGTCTTGTCCTCATCCTCTGGGCGGTCCATCCTTTCAGGGTAACCGAGTGGGGAAACTGAGGCAGCGAGGTAAGGTTTGGTCCTCGAGGATTTTGGAGGGTCCATTTTCTCAGCCGCATGCAAGGTTCCTTCCTGTTTCCTTCTTTCCCCCTCTCCTTTCAGGTGCCATGGGAAGGAGGCCGTTGCGCTGGGTGGCGAAAAACGTCCTGGAAGATCGACTACCTGAGCCCATTGGAGAATGCCACGCCCGAATGGGGCCTCAGAAACAGTAACGAACCTGATGCCAGCATCAGGTACCGAGGAGGGCGTGGCCGCTGGGCACGCCCCAAAAAAACATTACTGGCTCCTAGTAGTGAGGTTTCTCCAGGCCGAAGGCCACAACACAACACATGGCTAATACGTTTAGGGTTTCTCTGAAGAAAAAGAAGGGGTTTCCCTCAGGAAAAAGAAGGAGGAGTCCAATCTGCTTCAAAAGAAGGCAAGAGTTAGAAGGAGGTAGACAATCGAAGAGCAGATGGTTTGAAGAGAAAGCCAAAAACACAAACCAAAAGCCTAATAGGCAGCTGCAAAGCTAAGAACTTTTCCCTTCGCTAAGGCGGATGAAAAAGAACTGAGGAGCGACCGTTGCTCGGTGGGCTGAGCATGCTCAGTACAGGCATGGGGGAGGGTTCCCGCCAAGCTACTAAGCTCTAGAATCTTCCGAACGCTATCGCGCAGGCGCAAAAGCTCCTAATGTATGAGGCACAGAGACCATGAAGAAGAAATAGTTTTTATTACAGAAAAGAACAGTAAACCTGAATAAAATTATTTGAACTCCTGTATATGGGCAAGAAAGATTGGAGGTTTAGGAAACCAAAGTGCTACACAGTTGAAGCTGGACAACCCAAATACCCATGGAAAACAAGGTCACCCAAATCCCATAGCTACAGTCACACCAGACAGAGACATGGTGCAGGAGAGGTATCTAGGCTCTTTCATTAAGGTACTTTTAGGATCTGAAGCCAAAGATCTGAGAGCTCAGAGAGAGGGAACCTTAGGCAAAACTCAGCACCAGAAAAGCATCTATTCAAGATGGCACAGGTCATGGCATCAGCTGGTCTCCATGAGATCAGCAGACAAGCCAAGGAAAACCCCAACCAGACAGGGAAAAAACGGACATGAAACAGCAAAGTGAGCATAATGAGGCCCCATCACAGCCAGCAAGAAGCAACTCAGCACCGCCGCTGCCGCCTCTCCTGCCTTCTGGTCTGCTGGGAATGCTGATGCTTTTCTCTCCGTGCTTCTGCAGTGGTGAAAGTAATGCAGTGAGTGTCTAGGAGGTCCAAAAGCTTGCCCAGAGCAATCCTGATGCCATTTTGCTTCAGCTCTGCCTGTAGCACAGCCAGTTCAATTGGCTGGTACAGCAAGATCTGGCGGCAAAGAGCCGGTGTGGAATGAATGTAGTGCCGAAAGGCCTCCAGCTTGCTCTCCTCGCAGGCTGCTGCCTGTGAGAGTGGCACGAACACCTCCACCGATTCCTCGGCAACCAACGAGCCAGTCTCAAACTCAGTTGAACTAGGAAAGGAGGAGAAAGGAAGCATTAGCCAGCCAACTCACCCTACAACAACCCTTCTCTGGGAAAAGCCAGATGCTGCCGAGAGTGCTCTTCTGCCACCAAGCTCTCTCCAGCTCCCTACCCTGCCACTTTGTCATGTTTTTTGCTTTAGAGCTAGGACTCCTGTCATCTAAAAAAAGATGTCTCAACAAGAGATTGCAGGAAAACTAGTTCAGATGCCAGCCACTCATTGGGCGGGGGGCTTCAGAGCCCCTTCCCCAGAGCAGAAAAAATAAAATGCAGTGACAGAGAGAGAGCGCAGCTTCACTGGGTAAGGGACGCTATCTTTCTTAGCACAGTCCCTGGAAACTGCCTTGGCATAGAATTGCTCCCGCCCTGAAAGGTGGCAGAACCTACATGGAGAAAAGAGCAGAGAGGCAGGTAGGCCAAGTACACCACCCCATACCTGTGGGATAGTGTTGAAGACTCACTGCCAGTGACAGAGGATCCGGTGGACTCCTGGGAAGCTGGCGGAGAGAAAGGGGGGCTCCCATCACCAGCAACACATCCAAGGGCAAGTCCAGCTGCAGGCAAATCTGTCCCGCACTTTGACTGCCCTGACCCACCCGGAAAACCATACAGTTCAGCCCCCTGAGCACCCCCTCGACACAGGTCCCTGGAGCAGACTATCCGCTGGCTCTCCTGGAGAGTCTGAGCTGGATGGTGCCACGGAGCTCTTCCCGTGGACTCAGTGCCCCTCCCTGGGCGGATAAACTGAAATATCTCCTTCAGCTTTAAGACCATCTGGCGCTTCGGAAGGGCCCGAACTCCAAATCTAGGAAGGAAAAGCAGATGGTCAGCAGGGCAACTCTTCCGCACCAGTACTTCGGGTGGCTGGGGGGAGCCAGCTCCCATCTTGGGAGGACCAACCTCTTCAGCTCCTTCTTCAGCTCGGGGGTTGCCATCACTGAGTAGGAGGGCATCGGGGTGAGGGGAGTCACAGGCAGCAGCCCCTCCTGGAGCTGGCAGGCAGGAAGATCTGGGGCAGAAGAAATTGGACACAACCCCCATGAGTCTCCAAAGGCACCAACAGACCACGGGCGCCAGGCAGGTTGCACTCTGATAGCACAGGAGATGGTACAGCCAACCAAGGCTGGCAACCCAAAGGGACAAAAGACTTCCTCGTCAGGAGGAGGATGCACCCCCACAATACAGAGGCTGTTTCTGAAGCCAGTGCAGTGCCATTTCAGAGCTGGCCATGAGGTCCCACTCAAAAGAAGAGGCTCATCAATCGTCACACTGCCTCTGCCATGAGACCCGTCCCCATCTGTAGAAACACGCAGAGGGCTCTGCAGCGCGATTAGGCTCAACCACCACCTGATACCTGGCATCTGGCCTTGCACGAGGGCACCCCTCTCAGAAGTGCTAGATGTTCTGGCCTTCAGGCCATAGGGAGGGAAACTTCCAGCTCCCAAGGGTCATTACCTTGGCCCCAACGACCACACAAAAAGAGAACCTGGCTGCCTCCCAACTTCCTTCCTGCTCCCTGCCCCACCATGACAGCAGGAACTTACCAGGTGTCCTCTGTGCTGGGGCCGCAGGAGGAGACGGTGACCTCTGGGTGAGAGGAAGGATGTCGCTGCCATCAGAGTCGTCTCTAGCCCCGCCTGTCCAACCTTGCCCCTCAGGCCATGCAGCAGCCACCCCTTCCGAGCCAGGCACGAGACCTCCCGCAGCAAGAGGGCACCCACCTTGGGCTTCCATGGACGGGGGATGACTCCCCTGCTGGCCACCAGCACCCTCACCCACTGCTGCCGTCCCCGCAGCTCTCTGCCAAACCGGTGCGCTCTCTTCCACCAGAGATTCTTCCTCTTCACTGTCATCCACAACCACCACTTCATCCTGGAGGCAAGGAGCACTGCTCCAGATGCCACTGCCAGGCCAGGGGGTGGGTGAGGGCAGAGGCACACAGACAAGGGAAAGGGGGTCCCTTGGAGACGGCTTCTCTAGGAAAGACCTCGCTGAGCAATCTCCTTTCCGCTGCTGCCCTTCAGGCCCAGGCATGGTGCCCTGGGTGGGCTTGCGGGGCAGAGGAGTGTCTGCCACCACCGTCTTCCCTCCTTTGCCAACTCCCCCTTCCTCATCACTGCTACTCAGCTGCAATGGTTCTTGGCTCTCCCCTGGGGAACAAGTGAGCCTCCAGAGCAGCCCGGGCGCTCTCCCATCCCCCTCACCAAAGCCCCACTGCAGGAGTGGGGATGGGCCCTGGCAACTGGAGACCCCCGAACATTGCCCAGAGATGCCTGGCCCTCCCACAGAAGCTCTAACCTCCCCTTCTTCATCGGAATCCAGCACCACAACCGGGGCCCCGTCTGGATTTCCAGATAAAGGCCTTTTACCACACAGGAGCTCCCCTTGGCCAATGCGAGACAGTTCTGGAACAGTCTGAGAAGTCCCCATCTTGGTTGGGCCTGGCAAGACAGATGATGAAGACAGATCATGAGCACACACCGGATGGCTCCTGAGCCAGGTCGCCCTCCGCTGAGGAGATGACACTAGAACTGATTTCCTGGGGAGCTCAGCCAACTCAGGAGAATGTTCCCTGGGGACCACTTTCCACACTGGCTGGAGGGACTTTCTAGCGGAGGCACCGCTCCTGACCCCACTTGGCTCCAGGGAACATCCCCTGCCTCCTGCAAGGGAAGCCAGGCTCTCCAGATGACCGTCTTGCACAGAAGCCTCCTTGTGGTCAACAAAGGCCTGCAACAGCTGCCCGCTCCTCCTCTCCTCAGCACCTTGCTGCTGCTCGAGAGGAACCCTCTGTGGACCTCCTTCCTGGCTGGCACGGAGGAGGCAGGGAAAGGTGAGGGTCTCCAGGCCAGCAGAAGTTCCCGGGGCTGCTGCAGCAGGATCTTCCAGCCCCCCACACTTTCCCTCTTGGCTCTGCTTGCCCTTGCTGCAGCCTTCCTCTTCTTCCTCCTCCTCCTCCTCCCCCTCCTAGCTTGAGCAGCAAACAGGCGCTGGGTGGCAGCAAATTCATAGATCTCCTCTAGTTCTTCTTCTCCCACAGCCTCAGTGCTGTTCTCTCTCGGTGGGGAAGCTTTCCAGAAGCCTCTTCATTCTCATCTAGCCACATGGACTCCAAAAGCTCCTCAAAAGCCTCAGTGTTGTCCTCCACACCACTGCCACCGTCACCACCACAACTGCCGCTGTCATTCTCTGTTCCTCCAGACACCCTGAGACCACAGTAAGTTCCACACAGAGTAACCAGATCCCACACTCTGAACCTGCAACAACATAGGTGCAAATGCTCCTTGCACGTGCCCTTCCATGGCTGCCCAGGAGCCGCAAACAGAGGGAGTAAGCCCCTCCCCAAGGCTCTGTGGGCCAGCCCCATGGGGAAGCCCCTATCCAGCAAGTATACAGAAGTGCATCACCAAACCTGGTGGCCAGAACAGCCACGTCAGCCCGCAGGTAGTGAGGAATGCAGGAGTCGGCCATGTAGAGGTACTTCAGGAAGGCACCCACTGCCTCCCCTAGAACGTCACTCAGTAGCACCCGGCGGGTCCCAGGGCCTCCGTCTTCAGCCACTGTGAAGCCTGTCTGGTCAACCTACAGGCAAGAGGAAAAAGAAACAAGGACCCTGAAGAAGCAGCCAGATACACACCGGTGCAAACGCTGTTCAGCCCTCACAGAAAGTGCTGACAGGGCACTCGGGCTGTAGACCTGGAGCTAAGCACTGCATACCCCGCTCTGCTGAAATGGCCAACAATACCTCAAGCCCTGGGACAACTCTCGCAGGCTCATCCCTTACACATGAACAAAACTGCCCCAGACCTCCCCTTTCCCTGAGGAGGCATGAGGCCTGGTGGAAGCACCACCACCCCTCTTCCACCCTTACCTATCTGCCCACTTTTGGCACAAATCAAGTCTTCCTTCATCTTCTCTGGCCTGGAACTGCCAGCAGCAACTCTCTTCCCTTTGGCCTTCCCTCTGCTGCCCCATAGTACAGCCCCTCTGTTTCCCTGGGGACAACTAACTGTTGTGCTCATGGGATGGAAAGAGTTGGAGGGGGGACTGCCTGCTGGTCACAAGGAGGGCCAGAGACCAAGGACCAGTTTGGGGGTGGGGAGATTGGGAGGTGGCACAGGCTCTTGCTGAAGCTCTACTGACTGGGCACCTCCCCAGACACATGCTGGCCAAGGCAACCAAGCTACCAAGAGACTCCAGGGATTGCTGGAAAAAGCAGATCCAACAACAACACCCCCAGCATCAAACTCCTGGCATTCCCTCTCTAACTCACAACTTCCAAAAGCTGGGGGCATCGAGCATACAGCACAAACAGGTGGGCATAGAAGATCTCTCCGCTGTCCACCTGGAACTGGACATCACTGAGGTGGGGATTGTTGACCATCATTCCAAAATCTGCTGCCAATGAGCTAAGCTGAAAGAGGGGAGACAGAGACAAAGAAAGAGAGATTCAACCATGCCTGCCCTCTTTCCTTCCCTCCAGGGACCAGGGCAAAATCACAGTTGCAAAACAAGATCAAGTACTGTGCTCACTCTTTTCCAAGGAAAAGCCTTTGCCAGCTGTGACCCTAGTGAGAGCCACCAACGTGCCAAGCCCAGAGGCCTCCAGCAAGGCAGAAGAGACAGGGAGGGGTTTCTTGGTGGCCAGGAGCCCACCTCCCTGTCTCTAGGTGCCCTTCTGGTGGAGACAGCAGCTAGGATCTGACCACCTTCCTCCCAACATCTCAGCTGATACCCTATTTGCCAGAGGCACCTGGTGCCACATGCAGACAAGAGAAGCTCCTCTCCATGTTGCCCTTACAGTATGACAAGAGCTTCCCAGAGACTCCCCTTTATCTTCCTCCTTCAAGCAGACAGGCACTTTCTGTGGGCCATCTCCTGGCGCCGCCCGTTCTTCACCTTAACCAAGAAAATAAAACACTCAGAACCTGTTCTGATCCAAACCGAGACCCAGTCCACCAGTTTTGCCAGCAAGGCTCACCAGCAGAGCCATGGAGAGGCTGACAAAGCCACTCCCCTGCAGGCTTCTCTGCGGTTCAGGCCCTCCCCTTCCCTCACTGCGATGCCACAGAAAGACTCTTCACCTTGGCAATGGCATCGCACACCCCGATCGTCCCAGGATCTCTCTTTCACACAACCCTTACCCACCATTTTGACAAAAAAAAGAGCCCCCTTACCCAGCCCCTCCCATTGCCGAACATCCAGGTTCCACTGGGTGAGGGTCAGGCCTTCCTCAGCCAACTCCACTAGGTCCTGGAGCGTTCCCTCCACCCCCTGCTGGGTGCCCCCCATCTCCCCACTCTGACTCCTGCTTGGGCCACAGGGTGATCCTGGGGGTTCAGGTGTCACACGGTCCATCCCTGGGGGTCCCACTGGCAGAGAACCGATGAGGCCAAAGCTCTGGGAAAGGAATGAAAACACTCTTTTTCTCGCTTCTTCGAGACCATCAGCCTGGCCCATCCACTACAGAAAGAGGATAGCCCACGAAAACACTACTAGTCCAATAATCTAAAATGATTTGACGTGAAACTCCAAGGCCCAGCCTCTCCCAAGGGCCCAGCCTCCTAGGATCCAGCCAAAAATGTTCAAAAGGAATCCTAGACATGGCTTCCTGGCCTCCGGCAGCAATTCTCAAGGCAAGGGCTGGCAATCATCTGCCCTTCGCAAGGGGCAAAATGGCAGCAACAGCAGTTTTGGTAGGGCAGCTGAGGTACAGCAGCACTCCCCTGCTCCTATTGGTGCCCAAATAAAAAACCTGAGGGAGGGAGCGAAGAAATCCTGCAAGAGACCCCCTCTTCCATTGCAGAAAGAGGAAACACACTTGCCTCCTCTCCTGCTCTTCATCAAATGGCCTCAAATGCCAGCAGCAGAACAACTCGGAACAAAGCCATTCAGCACAGGCTGAAAACTGCTTCTCGTAAAAGAAGCACACGAAGGAGGATGTCTGCGGGGCCAGACATGTTCCAAAGGGTGCCGTCGTCCACACCCAGCTGAATGTGGGTTTTGACAAACCTGCCCCTCCACTCCCACCTCCCACCCCCCGTAGGCTACCTGCTCAGGGAACAGTGACAGAAGAGAGGAGCCTGCACCACTACAGCTTCCTGGATGAGAGCCTCCTGTTAATGAGCTGAGTTCCCACAACGAGCCAGGCAGGCATGGGGGGGACCCCTCAGACTGCTGGGCATCCAAGAGGTGGCTGGCAGGAAGCGGAGGCGTGCAGGGAAACTCCCCCGCCTCAGGGAACAGCAGCAGCGCCGCCCGGGCCTCCATCTCCTGGCGGGCTTTCCCCGGGTCTTGGAGCAAGAGCGGTGGTGGTGAGTGGGGGGCCCTCAGGCGCCACCTCTTCTCTACAGGAGAATAACACAAGGATGATCAGCACCCCCATTTTTAGGCTTAGGTCGAACAGGCATCCCCCAAGGAAGCCCACATGGGACCAGACCATCGAAAACAAATGAGCAGAAAGGATCTGGCCCCAAGAAGCAGCCAGAGAAGTACCGCTCCAGGCAAGCAGCACCCCCCCACCCCATCCCACGGGACCAGCCAGTCCTTCAGAGCAAGACGCGGCCCCTTGGGGAAAGCGACAACTCAAGGTCCCAACCTGGGTTCACAGGAACCCACACTCTGCTGGCTGCTTCAGCACCCCCAGAGCTGATGGCACTTCTCCTCAGGGACTCTTAAGTACCAGGTGCCCGAGGGTTCACTTGCCCTTGCCCTTGCCCTTGCCCTCGCCCCCCTCTCGCTCTGCTGCCTCTTGCGGGCACCAGTCTGGGGCTCACCGGCTCTGGGGCCCTTCTTGCGAGAGAGCTCCTCACGCAGGCGCTTGGCCTTCGCCTTCTCTTCCCCCAGGAGGGAGCGTGACATTGCCAAGGCAACCAGAAGGTCCTCATCCACACCACTTGCTCCCCTCGGCTTCTTTGCCAGAGGCGCTACAGATGAGGCACCTCTGCGCTTCAGCCCCCTGGGAGCAACAGGAGGCAGTAGTGAGCCCACCCGAAAAACCACCAGGGAAGAGCTCTTTGCGCATCCCTTGCAGCTGCTCTCTTAGGTCCCTTTCATGCCACATAGTGCCTCTTTTGAGCAAAACCCAAACTGCAACAGGTCCGGCAGTGAGCTGGGCCTCTGCCCCCAGGTATATGGGTTCTGGAGCCCTTCCTGACCCCAGAGCCAAAAATTAACAGCTGCCCAGTGAAGCAAAGACGTGAATTGTATCCATGATACTGTTGAGCACTGGATCCCCCTGCTGCCCCATGTGCCACCAATAAAGCTTCCCCTGTAGCAGCAGTAGCACACATTGGTCTCCGGCATCAATGGAGCCCCAGAGAAGACCTAGAATCACAACCCACCCAGAGCGAGAGGGACCCTCCGGACACAACAGCACTAAGCGCGCCTCGGCATCTGCTACAGCCCCCGGCCAGCTGCCGGGAATGCCCCTGCGCCCCTGCACCCAACGGCCCCTCCTGAGACGGGGCTTCCATCCCGAAGCCAAAGCTCTTGGGCCCCGTGGTGGCCTAACGGCGGGCTTTGGGCCCCGTGGTGGCCTAACGGCGGGCTGTGCTACCCGCTCCAGCCAGGGCCAGAACAGCGAAGAGGCAAGCGAAGGGACGTCCTGGGCGCAGGCGCCCAGAAGGCTGCGACGAGCCTGCCAGGGGGCCGCGCACAGGAGGGCTCCGTTCCCGGCTCCGCTCTTTCCAGCTTTTAACCGGCATTGTCCCACGGAACCCACCGACCACGCGTCAACCCCTCCGGGCAGCTCTTTACCCCGAGCCGCCAGTCCAGCGAGGACTCAAAAGCCCATCCGCCGGGTGACACGGCCCACGTTCCCAGAAACGCCCCGAGTTCCCTCTCCACGCCGCGAGCGCGCGTCCCTGCCTGCGCAGCCGGGAGGGGGCGGCGGGGGCTCACCGGGGGGGCTCCTGGGAGGCGACCCGGCGGAGGAGAAGCTCCGAGGAGACGCCCGTCCTGTCCGCGCAGCGCTTGAGGTGGCCGGCCCGGCCCCGCAGGCTGCCGAAGCTCTTGCCGCAGACCGGGCACGCCGGGGCCGGGGCCGGGAGGTCGGGGGCGCCGGCGGTGGGGCGCCGGCGGAGCCTCTCCCGCTCGTCCAGGCACCTGCACGGGGCGGGGGAAGACAGGACACGGAGGAGGTGGCGGTGACCGGGGCGGCGGACGGGTTCCGCTCCGACACCGCAGACCCCGCCGCCGCCGCCGCCCGGGGCCCAGAAGCCGGCGGAAGGACTCACTCGTTGACGTGGCGCTGCCGCCGGCGCGGGTCCAGGGCTGATAGATCCTCCCGGCACAGCTGGCAAGGCAGGCGGCCCGCCCCTCCTCCTCCTCCTCCTCCTCCCCCCCCCGCGGGGGGCCTCCCGGGGGGGCGAAGCGACCGGCTCGGTCCCCCTGCGCCCGGAGCGGGGAGAGGGAGAGCCGCTGGCGGCAGAGCAGCGCCTCCCGCCGCCCCGGAGGTACCTACGGGGCCGCCCTCCCGAAGCGGCGGCCTCCCCCAGCCGCAGAAGGGAGAGAGGAAGAGCGGCCCCCCGCCCCCGCCCCCGCCCCCCCCGGGCCCCCCAGACGGCCCCGCCCCTGCCTTCTCCGGCCGCCCCTGGGCGCCCCGGCCGGGTCTGCTGCTGCCGCCGCCGGCGCCGCCGCCGCCGGCGCTGCTCCTGCCGGAACTCGTCTCCGGAGTCGCCCATAGCTGCCTCCCTCGCTCTGGGAGGCGCGCAGGCGCAAGAGGAGGAAGGGGCGTGCCCGAGGACGTCCCATCCGGCCATAGAGAAGGGCGCCTAGAGTGTCCCAGCGGCTTCCGCCCTGCTCCGCGGCCCTTCCGGCATCTGTGAGGGAAAGCGTTCCCCCGTCGAGGCTGCCTCGTGGGGCCTACTCGGGAGCAGGCCGCGGGGCGGTTTTCAGCCGCCCCACCTGCTGGTTTTTAACCCCCGCCATGGAGCACAGGGGGGACTCTCTCGCCTTGCTCCTGCGGCTGCGGAGGCCTGCCTTCCTTCCCGCCCGCCCTCTGATACTGGCAGGCAGGGGGAGAGGGAGAGCGCGCGGGGAGCGGGGAGGCCCTGGAAGGAAAGGCTTTTACTCTTCTATTCCAACAGTGTTCGTGAAGGCCGCACCCCTATTCAGCAGCGACGGCCAGAGACGCCCGTCCCCCCCACTACTACTCTGGGTGGTCAGAGGCTGGGGTTGGGAACCTGGGAGACCGGACAAGCCTTCGCCGGCCTGCGGCCACTTCTCTCTCTCTTTGAAGCCCCTGCGTCTCCCCCGCGTCGCGGTCTCTTGAGGCTTTTATTTATAATTTCTTGTCCAAAGCTGCTGGAGGCTTCTTACCTTGTTCCCCACCTGGTCTCGCTGATTGGGCAACTGTCTCTCGCTCTCTCATTGCCTTCTGTGAAGCTGACTCCCTCAGAAATGTAATTTAGCCCCCCCCGCCCCTTGTTTACCCAGAGGGGAACTATCCCCCTTCAGCTGTTGCCTGGGAAGAGTCCCTTATCACAACCTCCCACCTCTCCTTGGGCACATTCTTCCCCCACAGGACAAAAACCAGGACTTTGCAGAGAAATTGATGGTCCAGGCTGATCCACTACTATGGGGTGCCTGGTCTGTGGCCCAGGGAGTCATAAGGCGTGGAGAGCATTTTTCCTCCTTTGTTTCCTCTGTCAATTTCCCTTCCTTTGACAATGACCTCTCAGTGTTTTCCTTCCTAGGAGGGCACCAGGCCTGTAACTTTTATCACTCTCAGAGGGAGCTGGGTCCCCCCAAGAGTAGGAGTCCCCCTGCCTCCACCTGTCCTCCCCCTCCTTCAGGAGAGCCTACCTGCACATTCCCTTCCGCAAGCCAAGAGCAATGAATCCTTAAGACACAAAGAAACTCACGCTAAAAAAGACAACCACAAGATCAGCTACCAACAGAAAAAACTTTACTCAAGATGGGGAGAGAGCAAACAGCTGGGGCTCCCCAACACAGAAGCCCTGGAGAGGCCTCGCCCTCCACGCAAGGAGACTCTGAGCAATCAAAATAATGAGCACATTTTTTAATTAAATAAAAGCATTCTACCATGCAATTCAACACCAGTCTGTTTTTTGGCTGTTTTCAGCTCAGCAAGAGCTGATCGGGGACACTGCAGGCTGCTTCCTCCAGGCAACAGGAGGAAAACACAACAGCAGCAGGGGAGGCTTGCAGCTAAGGTGGCGGGTCTATGGCTTCATGCTGATCCTCATATGCTGCTAGAGCTCCAGAAGCAGAGTGGGGCTCTATTTCAGAGCTTCTCCAGGGCTTTGACAAGGAGCTTGTTCAACCGGTTCACCATGGGTCTGGCATCATCGCTCAGTCCTGCCACAATCATTGCATTGTCATAGATCTGTAGACAAAGGAAGACAGCCCAAGGGTGGGCAGAGGGGCCGAACTTGGGCTTGAAGCCCAAAGCACAGTGGTCATAGAAGGCTGCTACAATGCAGCTCAGCCAGAAGTGAGGCAGCCAGGAGAGCAGCGGACAGGCATTCTCCACTACACAATCCCATGTTAGAAGAGGAACCTCCTTCCCTCTCCTGTTTCTCTCCTTTACCTGCCTCTTCCTTTCTCAACCAGACCCAGCATTAAGCCACACAGCCCCAGCCAAGGTAGGAGAAAAGGCGAATTCCCAAAGACAGCAAGAGAGCACGCCACACCTCAGGTCACCCACACAGCCCCAAAAGTTTTCCCACAAAAGGAAAACTGACCACTGGGCAAGCCCAAAGAGGCTTTTGTCTACATGAGACTAGGAATCTCAAAGCCCCAAACCCTTAGAGCCAGCTGTTCCTGACTCAGGAGGACTCTTGAGTTTGCACTGTGTCAAACCAAAACACCCCCAAGGGTCTCTGTCCCTACCACTTCCTGCCATATTTCTTCCCTCCTGTCCCTACCAGGAACTCTGTAGAAAGCGCAACTAGATCTCAGCAGCTGTGTTGAAGCTCTCCAGAGCTTTGCCTTTGTCAGCGCTCAACACGCACTGAGGAAGAGGAGACCACGACAACTCACCTGGTCAAGGAGCAATTGGGCCAGGTCGGGTTGACTGGCACGGAGCTGGTTGAGCTTCCTGATCAGTGTATGCCTACAGGAAGGAAGGAAGGAAGGAAAGAAACGTGAGCTCTGTGGGCACAAAGGAGGATTAGCCTCTCTGCTCAGCCTCTCTGCTCAGAGAACTACTCCCCCCAGCTGACCTTGGGATCCTCTGGTGGGGGAAGGAAGTGCCTGGCTCAGCACCAGAATCTCTCTCCCGCCCCCCACCCGTCGCTGCCCTTCCCTCACCCTGTATTGATCTCCAGCGTGGGCTGCAGGATCTGGGCCCGCTCCTCAGTGGTCTTGGCCAGCTGCTGCATGCGCAGGAAGTGCCGGGCGGCCCCCATCTCCAGTACCGTGATCATGGCCGGGTGCGTATCCAAACGGGGTGTCACCTGGAAAATGGTGGAAAGCTAAGCATGGTGGCAATACAAGGCAGAAGAGCAGTCTCCTCCATTGCCTAGTTTCTAAAGACCCCCTTACCCCCCAAAAGCAAATGCCACCCCCACATGCACTCCACCTCTAGAATCCCCCAGAAGACCAACCAAGTTTTGCCCACATGCTTCAGGGACTTTGTCACAGAGATTCCAAAGTGGAAAAGGGAAGATGACGGGCCAGCCAGTCAACTAGTCAAGCCTCCTCACCCCTCAGCTGCCTCATCCTAGATCACAGAGAGGGAAGGGAGGGCTGAAGAGTAAAGCAGTCAAGAAGACACCTGGGTGTAGCCCCTGGGAGGACCACCAAACAGCCATCTCACCCAGATGGCAAGGAAGAGGCCTGGCACCTTCAGCCAAAAAAGGTTTCCCTTGTGCCACCACTGGCCAAGCGCCACCAGCTCCCCGCCTCACCTTGATGGCAGTGATGCGTGTGCCCAGCACGTTCCTCATCCAGGCCAGGAGGTCTTCCGTCTCCTGGGAGCTCAGGCACTCCTCAGCTGCAGGAGAGGCACAGTGGGATGCAGGAGAGACGCACAGGTCCAGCCCACCCGGCCCTGGTTGCCTTCACCCCCAACAGGATGGCCTGCTGATTCAGCCACTGTAGCCACACAGGTCACCCCACCCCCAGGACGGCAAGTTCAGCTGGTTCACCCTCCCTGAGTGCCTGCTGGGCCAAACCTCCACAGCAGCCCACCTGGACGCTTCTCCTCAAACTTCTTCTCCTTATAGTGGTCAACCACAATGTCTGTCTCCACTGACATCAGCTTCTTCTTGTCAAACTCCCGGAGATGCAGGAGAGTCAGTTCATCAAACTGCTCGTAACAGAATAGTACCTGGCGGCCCAGAAGGAGCGGGGAGAAAGGCTCAGGTCTCAAACTGCACCCCTAGGAAGGGGTCCTCCTTCCACATGCCCAAGCACACCCCCCTCAGCTCCACAGCTCTTTGCTGCCTTGCAGACAGAGAGTCTTGGCTCCCTGGGTAACCGGTCGCCCTTGCAAGCTCCATAACTGGGGACTCAAGGTGGTGGACAGAAAAGTGCCCACACTCGGCCACCACAGCCCAGCTGGGGAAGAGGGCCTCCCCTTGCAGCTGCAGAACTGAGGCTGAAGTGCCAGAAGCAACCGTAAGAAGGAGCCAAGCTTCCTCCTTAACTCAGGCCTCGTTCTGCCTCGAGCACCCAGACAGCCACTGTGCTGGCTGAGAGGCACCCAGCTCACCTCAACCTCCTTCTTCTTCATGGCTTCATAGTAGGGAGAGTGTTCAGCCAGGTAGCGGTTGGGCACACACAGATAGTAGATGTTCCTGCTGCCAGCGGACATGCGGCTGGTATATTCTGGGAGACTGGTCAGCTGCCCAGCAGGAAGTGCCGAAGACTCGTAGCGCAGCAGCTTAGCAATGTCCTCCTGCAACAGTGTGGCATCTCCTCAGCAATGCAGGAATGGAGCACAGGCTGGCTCATTGTGCAGGACCCCCCACCCCCGGTGCCACCTCCAGCTCCCCTTTCCCCAAGCCCAAGTGAAGGAGAAGCCAGCTGGCCAACCAGGCGGGCACACCTTAACTTCCTGCTCAGCAATGGTAACGATCCCTTCACGCATGAACAGCCCATACTCCTCAAAGAATTTGGCATACTTCTCAGGATCTCTCTTGCTCTGTTCTACAAAGAACTTGATCAGCCGCTGCTGCAGGATGTCCCGCAGCTTCCTGGGGAGGGAGAAGAAAGCACAGCCTCCAGCATGAAGCCTTCATCCCAGGAGGAAAAAGAGAGGCTCGCTGGCCCATCCCTCAACCAGGAATCTGCCACCAGGCTTTCAATGGATCATGCCCCGCAGACACACACAGGGGATGACAAAGCCACTGCCTTCCTGACCCCCCAGGAGAGCCTCCAGGTCCAACAGCAAGGAAGGGGGCAGCAGGCAGCAGCCCCTTCTGAGCCCAGCCCCCCAGAGAGCCAGAGAAGAAAGCACAGTGGGTTCCACAGAGTGACAGTCCCACACTGTGGCATGAAAAGCTACCCTGGCAGAGTCGGGAGGCTGCGGTGGCCACAGGCTGCGCATTCCTTTGCTGGCTTGCTTGCCCCCCGCCCAAGCAAGGGGCATCCTTACCTGATGAGGGCACTCTCTTGAAGCAGCTCCCGGCTCAGGTTCAAGGGAATGTCCTCACTGTCTACAACTCCTGTGGTGCCAGAAGGAGAAGCAGGAGACATGAGGCAACAGCAGAGGCAGGAATGGGGGCCGTGCCCTCACGCCCCTCCCAGAGCCTCCCCACTACCTTTCAGAAAGCACAGCCACTTGGGCAAGATGTCAGTGGCTTTAGTCAGGATCAAGACCTTGCGACTGTAGAGGGCCACACTGGAACCCAGCTCCCGGCTGACATCAAACATGGAAGGCTTCTGAAGGTACAACAGAGAAGAAACAAAGAGATCAGGCAGTGGGAGCAGAGTGGGGGTGCTGCTCCGCTTATGGAGAAACCCGAACACGCACCCCATCTCCTTCTTGCCCAGGGAAGTGTCAGTCCCTCCCCCACTTGCCCAGCCAGCTCACCATCTGGGGGACGTAGAAGAGACTGCGGATGTTGAGGGGAGCATCAGTCTTGTAGTGGAGAATGTAGCGCGGCTCGTCGTACGCCTGGGCAATAAAGCGGTAGAACTCCTTGTGCTGCCAGTCCCCAACGTCCCTGGGCTCCATCATCCAGAGGGCCTGGGAGGGAGGGCAACAAGAGCACAGCTGGCAGCCACTGCTAAGAGAACCACACCAATGCCCAAGAACCCACAGGCGCTGCAACCTCCCTCCCTACATTTGGACAGAGACTGCTAGAATAGCTGGAGGTGGGCAGGCCCTCCTAGAGGTAGCCCACTAGGTACAAGGAGCAGCACCCCCAGTATGACTGTTTGGAAGCATTTCAGGTAACATTCCATAAGGACGGTGGGGGCAAGTTTGCCTGGCTTGAAACACCAAAGAGAAAATGCCTGCCAATCAGTTCTGCTCTGCCTGCTCCTCCTGCTCCCTACCCCGGATCCAAGATCTGCCCATTCATGTCAGCAGAAAAACTGGCAGAAGCCCAGTGAGTGCCAGCAGAACTGGCTCCTGGGAGGAATAGCAACTGCCTCCTGGCTCTGCCTCCACAGCAAGGAGGAGAAAGCAATGTGCCCAGAGCTCCGACCCTTACCTGCAAGGTGTTGATGCGTCGCCCATTGAGGTAGACAGGGAAACTGATGAAGTTACTGTATTTTGTGATTACCTCTAGCAAAGATAAGAGATGCCCTGAGGGTCCACCTCACTCAAGAAACACCTCCACTCAACCCCCACCAGTCAACAGCATTCTGGGATCCTCAGGTGGGATGTGAGGGGGCTCTAGAATACTCCCAGACCAAACAGCACAAGGCAGGACTCCACGCTGAGAACACTGACTGAGCGGGACACAAGGAACTGCCAGCCCTGGGATCCCAGGCACAAGCCCCCTCCAGTTCCTCCTTAGGTTTTGCCAGAAGAACAGGGCTGCCCACTGAGTGCCTGGTGAAGAAGCGGGGGAGTCAAAGGGCCACCTCCCCCACCCCACTGGACTTTAGCTCGCTGTCTGGCTGCTCCTCAAGGAGCTGAACTTCACATCAAGGCCAAGCGCTTTCCAGACAGAGCCACACCCAGCATCCCCGGCCTGCCAAGCACTCAGATGCAGCCAGGCTCTCAAAAGGAAGAAGGTTCCTCTCACCCAGCCCTGCCTCCACTGTTCACATGGGGCCTACAGGGCAAAACCCAACTTGTTCCATGTAGAAAGGGAAGGGTCTTTCAATGCCCACGAGGGGATGGATCCCGTCCTCTGTAATCTGTGATAGCAGCTGTGAAAGTTGGGAGGGAGGACTCTCCAGGCCACCCAGAAGGGCCCATCCCACTCACCTTTGACACGCTCCTCACTGGCAAACTCCTTGCATTCCTCTTTGAGGTGGAGAATTATTTTGGTACCACCTTGGACTCCAGAAGCTTCTAAGAGTTCAAAGGTTCCTGAACTAAAATCAGAAACAAAAGACAAACACACACAACACGCGCACACAAAAACGAAACAAAACAAGAGAAGTCCTCAGGATGACCTTCCCCCCACCCCCGAGACCAAAGAGTCAGGCAGTGGCTGCTCAGTCCCACGCTCCAGGGCTGCCAGCAGGCCACAGTTGGGGGAAGTGCAGAATCTGGCCTCTGTCAGCACCATCCTGCCTGGGTGCAAGAGGCCAGGCGTTTCTCCCCACTGGTTGACATACAAGCAATAAGCACATTCCTTGGCTGACTGAAGCTTTCAACAGAAATGCCCACGCGCAGCCCCAGGATCAGCATCTGCCAGGACGCACGGGCAAAGACCCCAGGGAGCCACCATTGCCAGTCAGCCTCAACAGTACGGGCCTTTATGCCCCTGCTTCACACAAGAGCCTGGCTCAGCAGGAGGGAGCTTTTGGTGTTCAACATACACAGGGTGGTGTGGCACAAAAACAAACTCATCTGCTCTCCAGCAGCACTCATTGTTTGTTGGAAAGGGATGACCTAATCCAGCCCACCCCACCCGGCATGTGACTGGAAAACACAGTTCTGTAAGTCACCCAAAAGCAACGTCCACAGAATCAACCTTGTCTCCTGCTCCTTGGATGCTTTTTTTACTTCTCATTTGCTCTCTCTCACTCAGAGAAGATTCTGAGCCCCAAGGCCAGCCACTGTAAGTTTTAGCAGACAGACAGGACCACCAGAGCCCCACAGACTTGTCAACAGACATTAGGTAAAAGGGAGAGGGCTTCCTATGCCCCCCATCCACTCAGCATACTGCCACTCCCACACACCAGATCCTGTGGCCTCCCCCACCTGTCTTACCCATCCGACCGCCAACAGTAGCCAGGGCTGCCTGATTCAGCTGCCCGCGAGAAAACCTCCACCCGATCAGCCACCATGAAGGTGGAGTAGAAGCCCACTCCAAACTGGCCGATGATTCTGCTGCTGGTCTCTGCCTGGTTCTCCAGCAGGTCCAGAAAGGCCTGAAGACATAAAAGCCCCTCATAGTCCAGTTGCTCTACCACCCCATCCCTGCTAGGTGAGTCTATACACAGACACTGGCACACCAGCCACACAGCACAAGGGGGTTCCCCCAACTGTTAGAAGTAGAGAACACATGATTGGCAGCAAAGCAATCTTCTCAAATGTAACGTTACTCTTTCAAGTTCTAGTGAAATAAAAACTGCTAGCCTGTTGTGAAAAACACTCAACCAACTGTTAAGATATTATCAAAACTAATCCTAATGTATTTATTATTCCCTTATTCAGACTTTATAACCAAACATAAAGTCCAATAAAGAATATTTTATGGCACATCTAACAAAAAAGATTTATTCCAAAACTCTTTTTAATAGGACAAATCAGAGATTTTTCACAAAGACAAATCAGAGAATCCAGCTCCAAAACAAAACTGACACCAGGTTAGAGGCAGTCTGTACACAGCACCCTGACTGGGACTGAGGCTCCCTCTACCCAGCTGTCCATAGATGATTCAGGAAGATGCCAGAAGTTTCTAGGAACAAGATCCCCCTGCTGCAAAGGGCCACAAGCAAAGCAACACTCAGAGGGCCCCAACACCCACTCCCACCCCAGCCCATGCATTACCTTGGAGCCAGACCGAGCAATGGTACCCAGGTTGGAGAGAAGCTCTTCCCGGGTCATCCCAATTCCTGTGTCCTGCAAGTAATAGAACAGGATGCAGGCTCTCATGCTCCATTTCCAGGAGATTCAACACAGATGCTTACATCCCTCACCACTGACAGGCAATGCCAAGGGTCTGGACGGAGTAAAGCCAGAGCTAAGGTGTCCCTCTGCCCTGATGCTCACTAGGCAGGACTGGCCAGGGCCACTCATCAGCCAAGACATCTACCCTCTCCTCCCCTTGCCAGAAATCTTAGGCACACATGAATCAAATCAGTCAATGTTCTAAAGTCCCTCCCTTCCAGGGACAGGCAATCTGGGTCCAGCACATCACAAAGCAGGTGAGCCTTGAGGCACAAAGCCACTTGGTGCAAACTGACTACCACCTTTGCTGAATCCGGCTGGCAATTTCCTCGTGCAACAGACTTCTTCTGACAACAGTAAACCAATTATTTCTCTAAGAACAAAGCAGTCCCAGTGAACACAGTAGCCTTCCAAAAAGAGAACAACACACTGAGGTGGCAATGAACCAGGTTGCAAAGGCTGAAACAAGGCAGCCGGTTGCTGCTCAGTTACTCTCAAGAACAAAAACAATAGGAAGCCATGTTTCTGGTACCAGTTGCAAAGGTTTCTCCAGGCCAGCCCAACCTTCAAGAAAGGTCACCCACAAAGCCCAACCTGCTGCAAGAGGACAGACAGGCATATGACCCAGGCAGCAGCAGCAGTGAAAAGGGTTTTGGGCCTGCTGCTGAACATATATGTGCCTGAGTGAGTTTTGGCCTTCCTTAGACTCCTCTGGGGATATCCACAAAATATCATCACCTAAAGATTCTGCCTGGCAGCTGGACTGCCACTGATATAGCCAGGATGGCTACTAGCCTTAAGTGGAGAGATGCTGTGCAGAGGCAGCCAAATCTTTTTTGTCAAGGAGCAAGGATGAAGGCCGGTGCCTTTCTGCCAGCCAGGGAACTCTGGAGTCCCAAACAATATGACAGACACAGAGACCAGCAAACGAAGGGAAAAAGAGAGCATCGTACCTGAATGGTCACCATTCCCTCCTTAGAGTCTGTCTCAAGATGAATCTCCAGCTCTGGGAGGTCTTTCCCTTCACACAGCAGCCTGTGCCGCAGTTTTTCCAGAGCATCACTGCTGTTAGAGATCAGTTCCCGGATAAAGACCTGACAAAACAATACCAGGCTTTCAAAGAGCCCTCTAACAGTGCTAAATTCAACAATATGTTGCATCTTTATAAAATATTGAAGCGCTCGCCGTAAGCCATTTAATAAAGCACAAAGAGTATTTTGTTGATCGCCGCTATAAAAATGAAAATAGATTAGAAACCTAACTCATACAATATTCTTTGTTCTCCTTTCCTGTAGTTCAATATACGAATGATAAAAGTGGCTGGAGGGAAAAAAGACTTTGAGAGTCAGGTGAAGACCTCTCTACTTGCCAGCAGTTACTGACTCTCCAATGTCTCGCGCAAGAGTTGGCTTCACTCTGCTGTGCCACACAACCTGCCTGCCTCTGGCACCAGCCAGAGTGCTGCACCCGCTGGCCCCATCTGGGAACAACTACTCTGCCGCAAACAGGAAGGCTCCAGCAGGGCTTCCTCTCACCCCAGGCCTCAAATATTTTCCCTCAGAGCTCCTGGCTTCATCTTCAGGGACCTGCTCTGTCCAAGCCATGAAAGCCACCCACCAAACAAGTTCCCGCCTAAGTGCCCCGGCACCTGGGAGGCTGCTTTGGGCGAAGAGACGCCGCTGCCCCGGGAGAGACCTCGGTGGCTCATTGGGGCACCCACCCGCAGGCCGGAGGACAAGGCCCCGGGGCGCGGAGACCTCCCCGGGGGCCGCGGGCTCCACGGAGAAGCAGCGCGCCCGACAGCCCCCTACCTCCTTTTCAGAGTACAGGGAGCGGGCCACGATATCCAGCAGCTTCTTGGTCTCGGTCTGGAACTCGTGCCTGGAGGCGGAGCCTGCGAGGAAGAGGAGCAGGAGGAGGAAGAGGGGGGTCAGGGCCAGAGGGCGCAGGGCAGCGCCGGGTGCCCACCGGGCCTCTGCGGGGCGGGACAAGGCCACAGCGCACGCGCCGGGCGGCCCACCTGGGAGGCTCTCGGGGTGGCTGACCAGCCGGTGCAGCGGCGGCTCCGCGGGCGGCTCCTCGGCGCTCGGGGCGGCCCGGCTGCTGCAGCTGCGCGCCGAAGCCCCGCTCCTCGTCCCGGGCGCCCCGGGGGGCAGCGCGAGGGGCCCGGAGGAAAGGCGCAGCAGGGAGAGAACCGCCGGGGGCCCCCGAGGAGGAGGAGCCGGAGGGGCGCCGGCGGCCACGAGGGAGAGGCGGCGCCGGCGGCGAGAGCGGTGGGGGGTCCCTTTCGCGCGCCTCCCCGCCCGGCCTGCCCCGCGAGGAGCCGGACCTGGGCCGCGGCCCCGGCCCCGCGCAGCAGCAGCGCCCGCCGCAGCACCAGCAGCAGCGACCCCCGCCCCATGGCCAGCACGACCTGCGACTGGACAAGGCAGTGACGGCGACTTCCGGCGCGCTCGCGTGACGTCACCGAACCTCAGCCGCCAGGCGTCGCCCGAGGGACGCAGTGGGCGGCTCGCCTTACCCTGCCGCCCGAGAACTGGGGGCGAGGGTGTCTGGCTCTTCCGCCGGTGAGTTCCCCGCCCGCCGGCCCCCTCCTTCTTCCTCCGCGTGGCCCACCGGCGTCCCCTCCCTGTCGGTTACCTGGCCGCCGCGGAGCCGACCCACGGCCCGGGATCGTACGGTGGGGCGGCGGGGGGGTCCCTCGAGAGTCGGGGCCGGAAGGCCGGAAAGGCGGTGGCGGCGGCGGCGGCGGCGGGAGAGCTTCCAGGAAGGGGTCGCGGGGGCGCGACCTCCCGGCGGGGAGGCGGCGGCCCAGTTGGCAGGATTGGGCCGGGGGGAGGTCTGTCCGTCCGTCCGCCCCTGGGGAGAGGGTCGGTGCCGGGCCCAGCGATGGCTACAGCGCCGGCCGCCTCGTCGGAAGGCCGGGCCCACCGAGGAGGCTCGGTGCCTTCGCGGCCGGCGGGTGGGCGGGGGCGCGGAGGCGCCGGGACCCTGATTGGCCTGAAGGGGTCGTGCCTGTCCCGCCCACCGCAGGAGCTGAGCCCCGAGTGCCCAGGAGGGAGCCGGGATGGAGGGCAAGGGCGCGGCGGCCGAGATCCACCCGCTCAGGAGCGAGGAGCCCAAGGCGGCGGCGGCGGCGGCGGCGGCGGCGGAGGAGGAGGAGGCGGCCGCCTGCGCCGGCACGATGGGGCGGCCGGCCAAGAAGCCCGGGGGGCGGCTGTCCCGGTGGCGCACGGCCGCCTTCTTCCTCTCCCTGTTCCTCTGCCTGATGGTGGTCTTCGCCTTCTCCTTCATCGTTCCCTGCCCCGTGAGGCCCGTTTCCGAGAGGACGTGGAGCCGGACCTACGAGCGGGCAGGCGAGTCTCTGTTGGTGGGAGGGGACGGCGTCAGCAGTGGCGCAGTGCCTCAGGCCGTTTCCGCACGAGACGGTTACAGCGCTACGATTCCGATTGCAACATCCTATGGAGTCCTGGGCCAGAGGGCCCCTCCCGGAACGGCAAACGAGTGGAATCGTAGTGCTGTAACAGCCCAGTGCGGAATGGGCTCTTTGACGCACCCGGCTCACTACGCTGCTCCTCCGTTCTGCCCTCTTTGCAGCAGTGTACCCGTTCCTGGCACTGGCAGATGTGGACAAGGACCACGTACAGGACGTCCTCTTCGCTTTCAGAGCGGCTGCTGGAGGACTCAGTGGCAGCAGCAATAGCAGTGGTGGCAGCCCCCCGGGAAGGACTTGCTCAGAGGCAGGTGAGGGCGGCTGAAGCTGTGCGGCTCAGAAACATCGTCCAAAGGAGCAGAAAGTGCAGAGCTGTTGGGAGGGAGCATGAAGAAGGGAACAGGAGGGGCTGAGATGAGGGAGCGGGGGTTGCTAGGGGTGCTGACTTTCCCCCCTCTGCCTCTAGGACTTGCCTCCCCCTGTGCATTTGTGGCAGCTCACACGGGCACCAATGGCAGCACCCTCTGGGTGAGGCCAGTTGCCGAAGATCTCCTGCTGATGGACTGCTCCTGGGAACACGACCAGGAACCGGCCTGCCTTGTTCTGGGGAAACCAGACTTCCTGGCAGCCCTCGACTTGGAGACAGGTGGGCTCTCTGCCAGTGCCTTATCCTCCTGTGCCGGGGCACAGAATCCCATCTTCCAGCCTCTCTTTCAGGCGGCAGGTTTGATTTTCTCACTCCCTGTGATGGGTAGAAGGGGCACACATTATGGAGTTAGGTTCTCTAGGGGCACTGGGCAAGGCTTGTGTGTTCTCTTTGCTCTGAAGCATCTCCTCAAAGAAAGCGGTGACAGTTCTTCTGGGTCTTTCTTGCAGAAGGAGGCCTGTTCTTGTAGAGCTATGGGTGGCAGTATTTGGGGTAGGGTTGGTTCAAAGCTATGAGAAGTATTGTGGCCTGGTTCACATTACCAGCACCAGGAGAATGGTTAGTAGTCGCCACTGACGCAGTGGGCAAGCAGGCAGTTCTCGATTGCATCTCCAGAGGACTTCTGTGCTTTGCAGCTGTATGCCTTAAACATCTAGCAAAGTCATTTGGTTGTCCGAAGTTTTGAATCTGCTTCCACAAATCACTGTTCTGCAGGTTGAGTACTGGAGTGTTTTTAGTGTAATTTGCATTTTAATCCAGACACAGTTTTTGGGGCCATGCAGGTTGGAGGAGATGTCTTGAATAAACATCTACCTTTTCAAAAGCAGAAACAGGAAAAGTTTGTTAGTTTACCTGTTTGTTCAGATATTTTGCTTAGACACTATCATAACATGTCGTATTTGCTGATTTATAAGACGCACCAGCATATGAAATGCACCTCGTTTATACACCAGTAAATAGTATTGGCTAGCATATAGGATGCACTGGCATGTAAGATGCACTCCATTTTCGAATGGTATATTTAAGGAAAAAAGTGAGTTTTATAAGCCGGCAAACAGGGTGTTTGGACTCTAAAGTTTCAGGAAGGAGAAGCAAGATCTGTAGCAGACAGCAAGTTGGCTCAATGGCCAGAGCCCAGGAGCTCTGGGAGCAACCTTGTGGACTTCATCAGTGCATTGCTAACTCTGCTTACTCTGCAGGCCGGATGCTGTGGCAGGAGGTGGCCACCATTGGGGCAAATTCCACTGTGCTGAGTCCTTTGCTCAGGGTCCCTGATGTCAATAAGGACACAATAGCAGATGTCTTGCTCTTCATAGAAGAGGAAGAAGAGGTAACGTTAAGCAGGTTCTATTGCTTGTGGTGCCAGTGCTGCTTCTGGCCCGTTGGAGCATCAGCATCACCCACCTCCGGAGCCCACCTGGGCCAGTTTTCTGCCTCCCAGTGAGGCACAGAGCCTAGGAGGAGCTGCCCAGTGCCGTAGCCTCCTCCCGTGCAAGAAGCAATCCTGCCATGTGGGCAGAGCACTTTCCCTGTTGGTGGCAACCTCTGTGGGGCAGAGGAGGGTAAAAAGGAAGTCTGCCTTGCATGTGGGGCCAGGAACGTTCCTGGGGAGGGGAGTGTCTGCCCACCTCTGTCACAAGGAAGTAGCCCTTTGGGCCTTTGGGTTTGGACCGTGGCTTCTGTTGAGGGCTGCCAGGCTGCCTGTTCTGCACTGTGGCTTCTTGGTGGCCCTCTGACTGGCTTCTGCCAGGAGCCGCAAGACTGAGATCAAGGAGATCTCTCACGTTTTGCATTTCCTTAAAGATGTAGGAAAGACGGGGGTAGGGGGACAGCACAGTACCAGTCACGCTTCACTCCTCATCTGCTCCATCTCCTGTTTGCTTTACAGCTGAAAAGCTCTTTCTACTCTGGGATGGATGGCACCCAGATCGGATCCAGTGCCACCTTACAGCTGCCAAAATGGCTGGGTCACCTCATGCACGTTACATCAAGAGGTGCCTACTACGTCCTCTTCTACACAAGTGAGTTTCAGCGGCTTCTGGAGAGCATCTTGGTCCATGCACTGGGGAGCAGGGAGCTCGACCCTTTGGGGGCAGCCCCCAGCCTCCTTGGCCTCTCTTCCTGAAGGCAGGGCCACTCAGCTCACCGAGCTGCCTTCTCTTTGCTCAGCAAAAGGCCTCTTTAGCTACTCCATGGAGGAGATCTACCGCATGTCAGTTCCCTTGCCTGACCATCCAAGTGCCAACCTGAAAGAGGACCAGCACTGGGAAGCGGCCATTGATGGCGCCACTCATGAGGTTTCCTTACTCAGGTGCTTGCAGCCTTGGGGGGCAGGGTGGGAAAAGAAGGGGCTGCCCTCCCAGCACTCCCTTTCTTATTCCCCAGCGTTTCTTCTCCTCTTCCCTACTCAGCACGGGGGGAATCCAGTCTCTGACCAAAATGGCTGAGAAGGCTGGGAGCAACATTTTGGCTACGAGCTCAGCCACGCTGGAGCTGCTGGACGGGCAGCACCTGGGCTCCGTATGGGTCACTGACATCCCCCACATCCTGAGGTAATGCTGGTGCCCAACTGGCTGGTTGTGGGAAGGGCTGTGGCATGTGTAATATTGTAAATAAAGGACAGTCTTACTTGGTGCTTAGAGAATGAACGCCTGGTCTTGGTCCTCAGCCCTTTAGCACCTTCTGCCTATCCAAACTGTGCCAGGATTGGGTGCAGACAGACTGCCATCTGCGGCAGCCGCTGAGCTGCAACTCAAGGCCAGCCGGAGGAAGCAGAGGGCAAGTTAGCCATGCTGTTCCCCGTGCTTGGACTTGCCAGAGTACTGCTTCTTTTGAATGCTGAGCAGGGCACCCCAAAGCCCCATGTGCCCACTGTGTTAATCAGGGCACCCTATGCCTAAGAGGCATGTGGCTCATTTGGGTGCCTTCTTGCGCCCTTTTGCAGAGAGCCAGTCCTTGGGGCATACGATCCTGATGAAGTTGACATTATTGTTGAAAGCCAAGTCTCCACCAGGAAGAAAAAGGTTTGTTTGGGATCTCTGTGGGGGCAAAGTGCAGGGAAGGCTTGGAACAGGATTTCTGGGCTTTCCCACCTTCAGGTGGCCCTTGAACAGACTGAGAGTGGCAACACAAACATCTCGTAGAGAGAAAGATGGTTTTTTGCCATTCCTGCAAAATCACAATTATGTTGAAAGGCAAAAATTCTGCTCAGAGAAGCCAGCCATCGTTGTGGTGTTTTGCTTGCTGCAAAATTATGCAAGGAACACCAAATGCTATCTTCAGAGATCAATTTTAGCTGAAAAAGCAAAAGCAGACATTTGCTGTGCAGGGAAGCAGTTTGGCCCCCAGCCTCTCATGTCCCCATGCTAGGCCAGGACCTAGGGCAGATGCTGGGGCCACTTGGGACATCAGGCCTCCTTTCTGGAGCTTCATCCATCCCTTGCGCCCACGGGGCGCCCGGTGCCGTGGACCCAGCAGGACAAGAGCTGTGGAGCAGGGTGGTGTGACGGGGGGAACATAGCTCACCAGGAGCGGGCCTGGACAACAGCCCTCCCAGGAATCTGCAACTCCCTCTTTCCTTGTTTGGGAAGAAGCAGAAAGGGCGAGCAATTCGGAAGTAAGACGATCACACTCAGTCTCCTACGTACGCCAAGGCTTCCTCCGTGGGGCTCCAGTGCCTGCTTTGATGGTTGGGGGTGCTTGGGCCAGAGGCTGCTGGGAGACCTGTGACACTTGGGTGGGGGGATGTCTGTCTGCAGGTGACAATCGTGGAGGGCACCTCGGGGGACATTGAGTGGGAGGTGGAACTGCTGCAACCAGGGGTAGGGAGTCCCCGGCCAGCCACCCTCCCAACAGCCGACCACAGATCTGTCTTCCTCTTCTGGGGTCAGCACCAGGGAGACACCAATGACACTGTGAGTAGCAAGATAACTTGCCTGGGACTGCTGGGTGGGTGTCCCAGGACCCCTGGTGAGGTGCTGGGCGGTCTCTGTGTTAGAGAAAGGGCTGCTGACTTTGCTGGGCAGTCTCAGCAGAGTTGTTGCTTCCTGGATGTAGATGGTTGTTAAGTGAAAGCAGCTGCACAGTGGCCATTTCACAAGGGTACGAGCCCTCCCTGTGCCCTCTGGAAACATCTGGTCTGGGTGGGCTGTTGGAGGGCTCCTGTAGTCACTGCTCACCTGGCTTTTCTTACAGGGGAGCAAGCAAAAGGGGGCTGGTTCCATGGCCACCTCTATGATCTGTAGGGTACGGCCAGGGATTGTTGGTTTTGCCCAGAGAAGGGAGCTTCTTGGCTTAGGCAGAGATTGGAAATGCTGATGCTAAGTTATTTTTGGGAGATTGATAAAATTTCTAAAAGTGTGTGTGTGTGTGAGAGAGAGAGAGAGAGAGAGAGAAATGCACAGCCTGGGCTACTTCTTCATTCCTTGGTGGTCTACTGAGCTCTCTTGGTTCCAGGGATCCCCAGATGAGCCCTCGCAGGAACAGCCACAGCAGCAGTACCTGTACCTGTTCCACCCCTCCCTTCCCAGTGTCCTCCTGGAGATGAGCAACAGCACAGAGGCCATTGTTGTCTTTGAGGGTAAGGCTGCCTGCCCATCTGCATGCCTCCCCAGAGCCACCCTCGCTTCCTCTCTGCTGCCACCATCCCCCTGACCTCCTCTTTCGCACTCAGGGATCCTCTTTGAGCGGAGCCGCCACGCCTGCTACGTGCTGCTGACGGGTCCCCAGGCAAGTGGCCCCTCCAACGGGCGTGTTGTGCTCTCCAAGCGGAAGCTGAAGGAGGACGTGGCCAGTGCCCGGGTGGTCTGGCTTGGCCAGCTGGCCCAAGACACCGAGCAGAGCGTCCGAGAGCGGTTCCTCCGGATGAGATATCGTAGCCTCCAGTGAGCGTGGCACAGGAGTGGGGGCTGTGGGGAGGGCCCCAGACAGGTGGTGGAGGCTTCCTGGAGAAGCTGGTCTGGCTCTGGTGCCTGAGGGCTCTGGGTGGTGCAGGAGAGCCTTCCCACATGCGTGTGCACTGCCTGTTGTTGCACCCGGCCAGCACCTGTGACTGCTTCCCTTTCCTTGAATGCTGCCCATGGCCGGCGCAGGGGGAGCGGCAGTGAGCAGGGGAGAGACTGTTCTCTGTAGGTGTAGGTGTGGGCGTGAGCACATGCGTGTGCACATGGAGGTGGGCCTGGCTAGGCAGGGAGCGGCCCCAGGGATCTTGCCTGAGAGGAGCAGCCTTTTGTTCTCCGGCCCAATCCAAAGTCGCGTTGTGGTGGGGAGACTTTTGGGGGGATGGCATCCTCATGAAGGCACTGCACCTCATTGCCCCCTCCCTGAGCTGCTGATGCAATGCCAGTGCTGCTGCTATCATCTCTGTGGGCACACTTGCTTCCCTGTGCTCTCCAGGAGGAGGTGCCCTGGCATCCAAACCCACCCCCTAAGGTTGCAAGTCCTTTTGATATGGAGGGGGCAGCTACACCCAGGACATCCCCCACAGCAGCCTGCTCACCTCCTCCCCTCCCCTCCTCACCCCACACGCTCGGCTGCCCTCCCCCAGCAACAGGCTAGAAGGGCACTTCAGCCCCCCTCCCCCCGCACGCTGCTAACAAAGCCCATGAAGCTGTTTTTACCCCAGAGAGAGGCAGCTTTCTTTGCTTTCCCTTGTCCAGGACATTTCCTTTCATAGTGGAGGAGGAGATCAGACAGACTCACGTGTAACTGTTGGCACCTGGGCTGTTCTGGGATGCAGATTGACTGCTACTGTCATGGGCTAAATAAACTGGTTGTTTCTCTCTCGCTTTGCTCCAGCAGGCCCTGCATCCTCTTCCTGGGGTGGGTGGTGGGAACAGCTGGCAGGAGAGCCGGGGGACCAGGACAAGATTTGATTTAGAGGAAAGGGAGGCCCATCAGGCATGGGACCTCACTCTCTTCTGGTAGGAGGGAAGAGGGACCAGAATTGGGCCCAGAAGTGGATGCAAGCTAGGAGGACTGTCCTTAAACCAAGGAGAACATTCTCTGCTCCCGTGGCTTCAGCAGCCTCCTCAGGGCTCACTAGTTGCAGCAAGGGGTTCCCTCTTTGGGCCTTGGGGACTCTCCTGGAAGAAAAAGGGCAGGGGCACTGCCAGGTTCTGGTGGCCACCACCACCACCCCTCCTGGCACCTCCTCTGCCCCAGACTGCCTGCCTCCTTGGACTTCTTTAACTGCAGTCAGTGAGAAGTAGCCCCATCTTCAGCCCCACCCAGGGAGAAGGGCAGTGCCTTTTCCAGCAGTGTGACTTCTCTCCCCCGGGTGAGCCTGCCAAGCTCATCTTCCTGGAGCTCTCCTGGCCTTCGGGCTCAGTGGCCTCTTCCGGTTGCCACTAGGGGATGGGATCCACCCAGGAAACCAGTGCCAAGGAACAGTGTGCCAGGCCGAGAAACACAAAGTCAGCAAGCTCCTTTTTACCAGAGGCAACATTCAGGTTCCCCCTCCCACAAGAGGACACAGGAACCCCCTTTGGGGGCTTGCTGGCCTCCTGGAGGGGTCTCTTCTGCAGGACTGCCTCTCCATTGATATGTGGAGCTGCCAAGACAGCCCCCAGCCCAGAAACCATGCTTGTGTTGGATGCTGGTTGGCTTCTGTCGTTGTCCTTTGCTCCCAAAATAGGGCATGTAGCCACCGTCTCGTTGCTGCTGCAGCTTTTATTCACACACATGGATGGACACGTGCATGCACGTGCGCGCACACACACAGCGGCTCATTTCCCAGCCAGGGAGGCCTGGTGGGGTCATGCAGCCCTCCTTCCTGTTCCTTTTCTGCTCCTGCTGCGACTGGAAGAGGAGGATTCAGTGCACCAGTGTAGGGATGAGGGTGGCGGTGCCACTGGCCTCCCAAGGTGCATGGTTCTCAGCATCTCCAGCTGAGGGCACGGGTGGAGGAGGAGCTCCGCTCTGACCAACGGAGCAAAGGTGGGCGCCTCCCTGCCTCCAGTGGCCAGGGGAAGCACAAGCCCTGCTCTCTGCCTGTCCACCCCCTGCAGCCTTCCCATTCTGCCTTCCTGGGCCTGGAGGAGCCCCTCCAGTACTGCGGACATGCAGTGCCCTTCCCTGCTTAGCCAGCGAAGCAGGGGAACCTCTCTCTCTACAGAGACTTGGAACGGGGCATGAAGTGGGCAGGTTCAAATACTGTACCCTGCTTGCCCAGACACAGGTGCTTCCACCCACAGTGACCCCAAAGGCTGTGGGAGGGGGACACACGCCTTGCTCCAGCTGCTCTGAGAACTGTGTGCACTCCCTGACACATATCAGCACAAGTTGCTGCTACACCTGCTCTGCTGCTGGTTTCCAAGGCATTTGGCTTCTGGGGTGGCATCCTGCCGCCAGCTTGGGCCACTGGGCTACCCGGTTGGGGAGCATCCACAGCTCTCTCAGCTTTTACCAGCCCTGTTTTCTCCCCAGGACTGGGAACTGGGAGCCCCCTAACCTGTGGGGAAGGGCACATGATGAGGAAAATGGCAGCCACAGAGTGCATGCAGGCTGGCATGTACAACACAACTGCTCATTCGGCCAGTGGACACTCGCCAAACACCTCTGCGCCCACGCAAAGACCCACTCAACAGTGTTTTCCTGCCATCTGCTTATGGGAGCTGTTGGTCAGGCTAGGATTAATGAACATACGATGGGGAGGGTGAGAGGGAAGGAAGAAGTGTGAGCAGCTGCAGCATGAGAGGCTTGGCCGTGGTTGGCCCTGCCCCAGCAGGAACTGGGCGCTGTAGTCCAGCACCAACAGCCCATAGCTGGGGGGCTGCCTCAGTTTCCCTGCAGGTCAGTGAACTTTGCAGCTGCTTGCAGGCAGCCCCCCCCATCTGGCCAAGGCCTTTGCTGTGGAGAGGAAGTGTGCCCCCTGCGAAAAGGTGCCCATGAACCTCTCCAGTGTGTGCTATCCACTTGATGCTCCCCAATGTGAGCAGGCTTCTCTACGGGGACCCCTGACAACTGAGGATGAAAGTTGAGGGGCCCCACCAGTGCAGGTTAAGAATGGGGGGGGAGTGGCAAGCAACTAGAAAGAGACATGAAAGGGAGGGGGTCCCAAAGTGGGAAGGTCAGAGAGCAAAGAAGAGGCAGGCAGGTACCTCTGTGCCCAGGTGTGCAGAAGTGGAAAACAGCGTGACTGGCTTTGGCACAGCCTCCGCGTAGGAGGAGCCATTTCAGCCCTACTGGCTCAAATGCTTACTCAGATGCACATAAAAAGCAAAGGTGGCAAAGGATGTCCCACAGGAAGATCCTCCCAGGTCTTTCCCCGTTGCCCAAAAGGCCAGCCAGCAGAGGCCCCACAAGACAGCCACTGGTTACGCTGGCTGGCTGGGAAGCGCCCCTGGCCACCTGCCTGCCTGGCCTTTTTCCCTTCCAGCCACTAATCCTCTTAAACTGTAGGCAGAAAATGCCTGCTGAGTCCCAGAAATGGCTGTGTGAGTGAGGAGAGAGAGAGGGCAGGAGGAGATGGGCAGCTGTGGCCCTGAGATTCCTCCCAGGCCACTTTGTTCCCCAAGGCACTCCCAGTTGGCCTGGAGGTGGCTGAGGAAGGTCTTCAGGGACTGGCTGAAGGTCAACCCCCAAATGCTTCAGAGATGAGACCAAGGCCGCCATTCCCCCACACACACACACTACGCATGGAGCTTAGACCTAAATGCACAAAGCACAAAGGGGCAGCAGGCACAGAGCCCTGGGCTGAGGGTAGCTTTCCCAACCAGCACAAAGGAAGGGCCTCCTGCTCCACACACAAGGGATCACATCTCCCAGCCTCAGCAGTGCAGAGACAAAAAAGAGTAAGACCGCCACCTTGGTCTCCAAGAGGGGCTTTATTGCCTGTCCATCATTCTCCACATGCAGCAGGGAAGGGCAGAAATAGCGACTGGGCCAGGAGGGAGTGCTGCCAGGTGGACCGGCACAATGAGCAAAAGCCCGGGCAGGGGAGGTGAGTGGCAGATGTGGCCAGAATTAGGCCCAGGAGAGGAGGGGTGGGGTGGGGTGAGGTGGGGTGGTAATTCCTGAGGCAAGGTGGCTGAGCCAGAGGGGGCAGCAGTGGAACGTATTTTTCAGGGCACGTGAGGTGGAAGGGGGGTATATAGTAGCTCTTGCCCTGGCCTTCGCCCCCGTATGGCTTCTCTCCAACCAGCTTGAGGGGCAAGAGCAGTAGAGCAGCCCCTTGCCGACAGAAGAGCCTGAGACCCAGGTCCAGATTCCAGGGAGCAGCACTGCCAGACCAAGGTGGCTGCCTCTCTCACACAGGTAGGGACGGTGGGGGACATCTTCAGCCACAAAGGGCCAGGGACCATGCTAGGTACCCCCCTCCTGCTGCTCTGGGAGGGCCTCTGGAGGGGCTGCCGGGGCGGCTGGGCTCTTCTCCTCCACTCTCCCCTCGGTCTCCCCAGAGGGGGGAACAAAGCCGGGCTGGGGCTGGAGTGGCGCTGCTTGCGCATGAAGGGGAACACACTAGGGGGGAGGAGGACATCAGAGGGGGCCGGGCAGGGGGCCGGGCAGCTCCAGCCCCCCTCGCCATTGGCTCCATCCTGGGGCCAAAAGCTGTGGTGGAAGGCAGTGGGCCCCCACCTCCTCCGCCTCCTCTCCCGCTCCCTCCCACATGCTCACCGTTTCTTGGTCTCTGGTGGGACAATGGCCTCCACCAGCAGGTTCTTGTAGAGCTCTGACTTGAGAAAACGGGGGTACGAATCCTGGTGCATGGGGGAGGAAAGGGGTGGAGTTCAGAGATGGAGGGGGGAAGTGCCCCCCGCTTGCTCCATGCCAGTGGCAAGACCACTCAAGTGGGGAGGGGCCTACAGGGAGCAGAGCCAGCCTCCTCGCCAGTGCACATGGGGGCGCACCTTCTTCATTAGCATGTAAATGTGCATCTGGGCGTCGTCCATCACATAGCGGTGGGGGGTCTTGATGCCCTCCAGAGTGCGCTCCATGGTCTTGCTGTCGATGTTGACCCAGCGGGTGGCTCCAGGGGCCAGGAACTGCCTGCGGGGATGGGCAGGGGAGTCAAAGGATCCTGGCAGGCCTGGGGAGGAGGGTGGAGAAGGAGGGCACCCTGACGCCGCCACCCCTGCTCCCCCCAAGGAAGAGGCAGGGGGAATCTCACGCACTGGTAGATGGAGTCCACGATCTCTTCGATGCGCGCTTGCTCTCCATAGCGCAGCTCCTCGCATGCCTCCCAGAAACTTAGGTTCTCAGCTGTATGGGGGTCAAGAACGGGGGAGGTTGGGGGCAGGACCAACACCCCGACTCCCCAACCCAACCTGGTGGTTGCAAGGCCACAGGGAGGAGAGGGTGGCCTGGCTCACAGACATTCCCTTGGGCTGCCCCACTGGAGGCCCCAGTCTGCCAGGGGGAGGGGTGGCTGAGAAAGACCCACCCCACCCAGGTGGGCTCACCGCTGAACTCCTTCTTGAGGAACTCCAGGAGCTGGACTCGTCCCAGGGCGTCATTGATGAGCTCGCTGAAGCCAAAGCTCCAACGCTCCACCCGGAGCTTGGTGGGAGCCGTCACCCTGGGCAGGGGGACAGAGGCCAGTATTTGCTGAGGCAGCCCAAGCAGGGCGAGGGTAGGGAGAAGGCCTTTTCAGGTAGCGAGGCCCCTCCGCAGCCCCCCACCCACCCAAGGGAGCCTCCCTTCCCTGAGGAGGGAGGCAGCGCGTGCTCACGTGGGTGCGTTCATGGCCCAGTAGGTGGTGTCGTCTGTGATCCAGGGATTGCTGGGAAGGCAGCCAGACATGATGGGGTCGTGGGGCACATACTGCTCATTGAACTTGATGTATCTGCAGCAAAGGAGTGCAGAAACACTGAGGGGGTGTAGAAAGGGCCCACAGTGCCGGGGAGAACGGCAGCTCCCAAAGTATCTTCAGTTTGGGGACACTGGGAGACAACGTTGGCATGAATATGCCCAGGGGATGCAAACAGAAAGGGGAGGCTCGGTCTTTTAGACTGAGGTCACGGGAAATGGCTCCACATGCCTAATGTCCAAATCAGCACATTTTAATGTGCTTTTAACAGCTGTAAGCCGCTTTGAGTCCCTTGGGGAGAAAAGCGGGATAAAAATAAAGATAACAATAATAATCAGCAACGCAGGCTACAAAGAACCAGTAAAAAAACTAAACGTCAGGCCCAATCTGCTTGGCCATCCACATACTGTGCCACTTCACCAGGCGCATGCGTGGGGACTCTTGGCCACGGGGCATGCAACTGGCACTCCCCTCTCAGCCAGCAGAGGAATGCCCCCCCCCGGGGTTACAGGGATCAGGGCTAGGTTCTCCTCCCCAACTCACCCTTCCAGACAGACAGAAGACTTGACGCGCGTCCGGCCCATGGCGGCAAGGAAGTAGCGGATCTGCAGGCAAGGGGGGAGGGTGAGGAGGGCCCCCCACAACCCCTAGACCCACCCCCATGGCAGAGGGCTTCCCCCAGGATGAACGTACGCATGCGCGCGCGCACACACACACACACACACACACTCCAAACAATCAGCCAAGTTTGTACCCACCTCCACCAACTCTCATCTGCCAGCCCTCCATGCCCACTGTTGTGCCCACTGTTGTTCCCCCCACCAGCCCTTTTCCCTCAGAGAGGGAGCCCACCCCTGGCCTGGCAGCAAGGAGGGGAGCACAGGCATCCATGGGACTCTGCCAGGCCAGCCAGGCAAAGCCCGCCTGCTCTGGCCAAACCCCACTCACCTCTCGCTTGTAGAAGTCGGTGTTCTTCTCCTGGGCAGAAGAAGAGGAAAGCAGCAGTCAGGAGCCTCTCCCGTGCCCCCCTCCCACTTCCCAGTGCTTGCCCCCGCAACCCTCATGAGACTGGCCAGCCTCAGGACAGGACAGCTGGGAGGTACGTGGATGAGGTCTCCAGCCCTCCCCATCTACTTAATGGAGGAGGCCACTGGGACTGGATCTGGGGAGGCCTCCACACCAAGCCTCGGTCCTCCTGCAGAGCCCTGCCTTCCAGGGGTGCCTCTCAGTTGCCCAGAAAGCATCTTGGGGCCCCCTGCACTTCCACACACCCCAAGAGCTAAGGGCCCCCACCAACCCATCCACCCACCCCGGCCACAAGCTACACATCATTGGTTGTGTTAGTGACTTACGTGGACGGACAGACGGACAAACCAGCACAAAGAAGAGAAAAGATATCAGGCCCGGACAGTCCATGGAAAGGTGCAGGTGGGGGAAGAGGGGTAGACGAAGAAGCAAGGCAGGGCCACAGGCAGCCCCCTCCCCTTCCCACAGCACACACACATACAAGCCCACACACCCTGCCCTCAGTAGAACATCAATTATGGACGTCCCCTCAGAGATCCAGAAAGGGGTCCCAGGGGCTGCTCCCCGCTTCTTCCCCCTTGGCCACAGAGACAGACGCAGCAGATGCCAGTCAGAGTTAGTGAGGTCAACAACACATAGACATTGGACATTCCCCCCACCAGTTCCCTGCTCCTCCTCCAGAGAGGGCCAGGAAGGCCTGGCGGCTCCATCCACATACATCTAAAACATGAATCAGCCTGAGGGCACGGCCACCGCCTCTCCCCTACAAAGTGGACCCTCCTGCACAGCAGCAGTGGCCCCACCTCCCACCAAGGGGCAGGGGGCACTTTGCCCCCATGAGAAGAACTCAAGCCCCCCGCTCAGTCTCCTGCCTTACCCACCCCACCCCCTTACCAGTTGCACTCGGGTGCTCTGGCGGTTCCTCCGCTCAGGGCCCTGCTCCATCACGTTGGCGACTCCCGTCTGGAGGCAGAGGAGAGCAGGGTGTGCCTTGGTAAGTCCTTCCCCTTGAGAGAAGTCCTGCAGCCCACCCCATCCCCAAGGACAACCCAAATCCCTGGGGCACTTGGCCTGTATGGCTCAGGGCCACAATGTGATAGATGCTGCTGCTGTGATTGAGGAGCAACTGATTGTGCATGGGGCCGAGCCAGTGAGTGGGATAGATGAGGCCTCTGAGATCGAGGAGCAACTGACTGTGCCGAGGACTGAGCCAGTGAGTGAGCAAGTTAACCTGCAAACATTCCCTGCACTGGAAGGTCAAACAGAGACAGAGTTGCCCCAGCCAGCTCATGATGGAGAGGGAACCAGCAGTGATGTAGAAGAGTGGCAGCCACCTGGGCCCATCAGCCCGCAATCACGAAGGCTGAAATGGGCTGCTCAGAGGGAGGCTGCGTGGACTAGATTGAGGAAACAACAGGAAGCAGCACCTGCTCGCGGTTGCTATTTAAGTCTGCTGGCGTGGCTGCTCTTTGCTTGCAGCAAATTACTAGCAAGCCCTCCCAACCTTCATGTCTCCTGCTCCCTGAAACCCTCCCAACGGATCTCTGCCTCCTGAACCTTTGGACTGGACTTTAACCTGGCTCAGCATGTGTTTTCCCGGTGTTTGGTATATTTGGACTCTCCCTGAAAATATTCCTGACCTTCCGCCTCCCTTGCTGGCTGTGGCTCAGCAGGGAGAGATTTCTGACACATGAGACTCGAGCACAGAGAGAAGGCCAAGCGAGCCAGTGGCTGCAAAGCCCCACACACATACAGCATCCCCTCTGGGTGGACAGAACTGAGCAGACTGGCCCCTCCAATGCTACCTGGGGCAAAGGCTGCAAACAGCCCACAAGGCAGCAGCTTAATCAGATGCGATAGCCACAGAGGGCCTTAAAGGGGCACTCTGAGCATCTCCTGACCACAAAGGCCGCCTCTGGACAGCAACTGAGGAGGCCAGAGGGGAGGGGCCATTGTGCCCCTCTGCAGCTGGGGGGAGTCTCCCTTTGGAGCATCTGGTGACCACCATGGAATGTTTGTCGATGGGGCAGGAGGGAGGAATGATGGAATCCAGAGCTTCCATCAGGGTCATCCCCGTTGCAGTCCCTTCCTTCCTTGTTATCTTCCAGACTTTGAATCATGGCATTTCTGCCCAGAGCCCATGTGGTCTCCCTGTGGGTCAAGCTGACCACCAGGGTGACACCGCCTTCGCCTCCACAACCACGAGCAGTGGGAAAGCACTGGATCTGGGGCCAGGCAACCTGTGAGGAGCCGATTTTTGGGCTGCTGCAACCCCTGGTGGCCTCCAGCTGTCCCAGCCAGCAGAGAGGGGTGATAGGTGCTGCAGTCAAAGCACAGCCCCGCCCCCTCCTGACAACAGAGAGCAGCCGCTTCTGCCATGCTGGACCCTCCCACCATGCCTCCCACCCCCACCCCCACTCACAGGGGGCCTGTTGACCAGCCAGTAGGCCTGCTCCTGGCACTCAATGACAATCCGGTCGCCCTTCCGCCGCTGCTTGGCTGCCCTGTGAGAGGAGGGAGGCCTCAGAGCTTCCTTCTCCCCCTGCCTGCCCCCGCCCCCCAATTAAACCCCTCCCTGGTTTCCAAATGCTCCAACTGTACCACAAAGGGTGGGGAATCCTTGTGTGACCAAGATTGAATGTGGAGCGTAATTCACCCAGCAGCCCCACTAGCCAGCGTATAGCCAATGGGGTAAGGAATGCTAGGCGCTGCAGTCCTTCCACATCTGGAAGAAGGGCACGTAGGACTCACCGTAGTTGCTCACGTGCCTGCATCACAACAAAGTCCCAGGCATGGTTGATCCTCTTGTGAAGCTGGTTGTAGTCATCCTACAAGACAAGGGGCATGGAGTGGGGGGAGAAGGGACCCCACCTCAGACCCACAGGGCTATCTGTGTCTGTCCCCCCCCGACTCATTCTAGGTTGCAAGAGAGCAACTGGGATCCAGATACCTGTAAAAGGGAGCATGGGTGGGCAGTGCAGACACCCAAGAGACCCCGCCAGCTCCCGCCCCTTTCCTCCCGCTGTCTTCCCTAGCACTCGTGGGGACAGCTTCTCTGGGCCCCACCCAGCACTGGCCCCTCACCTTCTCATGTTGGATGAGCTCCCCCTGCTTCCGGATGTTCTTCTTGGCCAGGTAGATGGCTGAAAGTGGAGAGAGGGAGGGAACCCACAACCAGCCAGTCACTCAGCTGGCGAGCCCCCTCCCCTCACAGCACCCTGACTCTGCTGGCAGGCAGCCCTGTGGTGGCAGAACCCCCACCTCCTTGAGCGTGGAAGGGAAGGCCCAGGTGGGTAGGACTCACCATAATCCAGCTCTGTGGCAGGCCACTTGGTGCTCATCCAGAAATAGGGGGTCTGTGGGCCAGACGGAGAGAAGAAAAAGGGAGGGGATGTGGTGTGGTAGAAGTCAGTTAGGGCCACAGTCCCCCCATCCCGGGTGCTCAGAAGGTCCCTCAGGAAGCCAGAGAGAGTGGCAGCATGGGGGTCCAGCTCTAGAAGCCCCCTCCCTGACCAACTGACCTGGAACCGGTAGGGCGTCTCATCCATGCGCAAGGCCAAGTTGCGAGGCTCCTTCAGCGGGTAGATGTAGCCATGCCTAACGATCAGGTTGCCCAGGTGAAGGGACTCTGGGGGGGGGCACGGGGAAAATAAACTGGGGGAGCAGCAAGATCCCTCCCTAGCCAGCAGCCTATTGGGCAATTTGTCGCCCCCCTTTCCAAGAGGGAGGAAAGAGCTCTCCAGCCTCCCCCTCCGTGAGAGGCCAAGGCCTGCCCCCTAGCACCCAGGATCGACCTGAGCTACCCCTCTCCCTCCTCCTTACCTTGGGAGGGCCGCCGGCAGCCCCCGCTGGCTGGGCAGGGGGCCCCTCGAGCTGATGGGTTCTCAGTAGGCCTCCCCCCTCCCTTGAACCGCAAAAGGGGCAGCCAAGCCTCGCGCGGGCCCGGAGAGACAGGGCCGAATGCTGTCCCCCGGCGGAAGCCCAGAGGGGCCCCACGGGCGAGGGGAGCTTCCTAGCGGCGCCGAGCCTCACCCTCCTCCGAGATGCCGTACTTCTGGACCAGCCACTGCACGATGTCGCTTCCTGAGAGAAGGAGGAGGAAGGCGGGGGGGTGTCAGGCCGGACCTTCCACGGACTGCCCCACCCCGTCCCAAGGCCTCCTCGCCCTCCCCCACCCGCGGTAAGCACCGGCCGGACTCAGCCTCGCCCCCCCGCCCTGCCCGGGAGGCAGAAAGACCCCCAGGAACGCCGCTGCTACAGTGGGCGCCCCTCCCCGGCCTCTCTTCCCGGCCTCCGCCCAGCGCCGGGGGGCTTCTCCTTTCGGGAGCAGCAGCACCACCACGGTTGCGGGGGCGGGGGGTCTGGCTCGGCCGTCTGAGCAGAACGAGCGGAGGGAAAGGGGGGCTCCGAGGGCAGGAGCGCCGAACAAGCACGTCCCCGACCGGCGCGGCGCGAGAGAGCGAGCGCGGCGGGGGGAGAGGACGAGAGAGGGGAGGGGCGCCGGGCCCGGTCCTCCCCGGTGGAGAGAAGGCAGAGCGAGCCAGCCGGGGGGCGCTGCACTGCGCTCCCTGCCCCCCCCGCCTGCCTGCCTGGTTGCGGGTGCGATCTCACCGGTCATGGCGTGCGGGATGACAGTGATGAGGAGGCGCTGGTTGCGCATCTTGACGCCCATATCCGGGTCCTGCATCGCCACCACCACCCTCTCCATCTGCCGGGCGGGAAGGAGGGCGGTTGGCAGGGGAAGGGCCCAGGGACAGGAGGGAGACCCCACACCCGCCGCCGCCGCCGCCGCCGCGGTTTGGGGGAGGGGACCCGAGCGACCCCCCCTGCCCCGCCCCGCCCGGCGCGCCTGTGCCTGGGACGGCAGCGCGAAGGCCGCGGGCGGAGAGGCTGGAGCGGCATCCCGCGTCCCCCCGTCGTTCCCTCCCTCTCCCCCTCCCTCCCTCCTCACTTTGGCCAGGCAGGGCAGCTGGAGGCGGGGGCTGCCCCCGGGGCGGAGGGCGCTGATGGTCATGGCGCTGGGACGGCCGGGCGCAGGCGACGGGCCGCGGGGGTCCCGCTCTCGCGGCGGCCGAGGCGGCGGGTCAGTCTCGGGCGCCCCCTGCCGGTCAGCCAGGCCGCCCGCCCACCCGCCCTCCGGCCCGGCCCGGCCCGGCCGCCGCCGTCTCGCCTGGCCGCCACCCCGCGCCGCTCTCTGCAGCCGGCCGGGCCGGACCGGACTTGCCGGGGGCGGCGAGCACCGGGGTCTTACCCGCACGTACCGAGGGACCCCCGCCCTCGCCCGCTCCTTTCGGAGACCCCTGAGGGCCCCGAGCGCCCGGCCGAAATCGCGGGTCCGAATCAAAGGGGCCGCCAACCCCTTTGGCGAGAAGCGGTCTGGCGCAGCGACCAGTACGGGTCGAACGAAATCTCCGTTTCTCAGGCAGGATCCTGGCGGTTCCCGACTAGGAAGATGCGATCTGTCCCCCTCCACACGCCTCTCGGGAGCGAGAGAAACTCGCGTTTAGCGTGAGCGGCCACTTTTTCGCCAAACCCTGTGAACAAATTCCAAACGGCGGCGGCGGAGGCGGCGGAGAGGCGGTGGCGGCTCTGGGGCCACTGGAGCGGGGTGAAGCCCCCGAAACTCTGCTTCCTTCCTTCTGGTCCGCGGGAGGGAAAGCGCACCGACCGCCCTCCGCTCTCCCGTCCCGGCGTCGTCGGCGTCACCCGGGGGCCCGTCCTGCCGTCCTGGGCGGCCTTCTAGATTGCGCCCGCGGGTCCGTGGTCCGTGGTGTGGTCTGGATTTCAGAAGGAAGGGTCCCCCCTCCACCCTATAAAGACCCCGCGGAGCCACGAGGATCTGTCCCCGCGACCCGCATTTCTCCGCTGGCGGGTTGCCGGGAGGGCTGCAGTCACCGCCTGGATCCACTGTTTTTACAGCGGAGGGTGCGGCGTTCACATGCGGAACGTACGGCGCGGATCGCGCACCTCCTGTGCCGGGGCAATGCGGTGGAGTCCCCCTGGGCTGACCCCACCCAGCGAGGAGGGCTGAGGGATCAAAAGTGCCTGTGCCCACCACCTGCCTCTGCCCAGTGAAGGAGGAGAAGCGCCTCCAGTGCCAGCCCAGGGACGGACACCCACCCGGCAGAGCTGCCAGGGGGATGCCTGGAGGCCTCACCAGATTTGGCCCCACCAGGCTGACCTCGCCCACCTGCTCTGGTGCTGAGCGCAGGGACCGGCCTTAAGCGACCGGCAGTGGATTTAGTTGTTCCCCTTCTGCTACCTCCCCCTGATTGTTGAACCCAGGTGCAGGAGGGGTGAAGAGGACCCTTGGACCCCACACCATTACCCCACCCCCGTCTGCAGTTCTGAAAGGAAGTCCAGGGCTCAGAGATCAGCCAAAAACAGGGGTGGGGAAAGCGGGCAACAGAGGGAGTCCGCGGAAGACCATCCAAGGACAAACCAGTGTGTCTCTTTTTGCCACATTGGCAGAAAGTCCACCTCCCTCCACTTTGCAACCCCCCTAAGCCCTGACTTCTTCAAATGAACCACAGAAAAGAGAAGCGAGGCCAGAGCCTGTGTGGATTTGGCTTCGTGGCTTTGGAGGACAGAAGCAGAGCTGGGGAGCAAAAGAGACCCCAGCCCACCCTCCTCTGGGGTGCTCTCTGCTTCTTCTCTCAGCCAGAAGCCCTTGCTCTGCCCCGTGGCATAAGGGGGCACCTCTTGTCTCCCCAAATGTTCAAAAGCCAGGCTCGGCAGAAAAGGTGGCGGTCCTGCTCTCAAGGCCTCCCCCCAACAAGCCCCCAGCAGCAGACACGGCCCATGGGCGTAGCTCCTATGGCGCGCTTTCATCCAAGGGGAGCGGCCAGTCGCAAAGGGCCACGTGAATCTATGGGGGAGGGGGGAGGGGCCGCCAGTGAGCTGGGGCTTTATCTGGGCCCCACCCTGCATTGCCTGGCATCTCCTGGTGCCGACAAGAGCAGTGGCTGTTTGGGCATTTTCTCCTCCGGGCTGCCACCATCATGGGCTGTGTCCTGGTACCACAGCAACTGCTGCTGTTGTGGCTAGCATTAGGTTGGGTGCACTTGGTGGACATTTGTGAGGGCAAGACCCTGGCAGAGAAGCTACCAGAGAAGGAGGAGAGGGAAGGGGAAGGAGGAGATCTTTCCAGAGACCAGGGACTGGAGGAGGAGACAGAGGGGGCAGTCTTGGTCCTGAACCAGGACAGCTTTGACCAGGTCCTGCGGAAATACCGGCTGCTCCTTGTGCTATTCCGTGAGTATGCAAGGTTGCTGGTGGGCAGGTGGGTGGGAGTCATCATTGAGCAAGCAGCTTCCAGAATGCCCCCAGAACCCTCCATGGGGGGAGCCAAGCACTCTGGGTGAGCCTCCCATTGGGAGGAGGGAAGGAAGGGGCGCGGCTTGGGCTGCAGCTCGTGGCCGGCTCCCTCATCCCTTTCAGAGGGGCTGTGGAAGCTTGGGAGTCAGTGTGACAGGGAGAGAACAGCCTGCAGCTGGTGGGCTGAAAGGGGCAGCAACTTGTGCCCACTTGCTTCAGGGCCAGATACCTCTCCCGCAAACCACCCTGCAGGGCTGTTCCCAGCTGGAGTGAAGCAGCAGCTCGGCTTGGCAGAGCAATATCATGGGCACTTGGAAAAGCAAACAGGCCACACGGTGCCTCAGAAGCTTTGCCAAGGGTCACGAGCCATGCAAACAATGCCTGCATAGCTGCAGGGCACAAGCCCGGTGAGAGGCACAGGGAAAGGACAGGTCCAGTGGCTGGCCTCCCTCCTTGGGGAAGCTCACTGGCCAGTAGGCACGGAGGCAGCGGCATGTGCCCTCTGTCTGTCTGCCTGTTACTGGCCAGCAGAGCAGGGATGCCCCACGGTACAGATCTCTGGTTTTACCATCAGGCCCACCTGAGCACCCTAAGCTCTTGCACCTCACCTGCGTTATCTGTGAATTTGTGGAATTAGTCTTTTTAAGCCAGGAACCATCCTAGCATCCCAGGGCAGAGGCACCCCTCTGGGCATTGGCACAGGGCCAGGGGGACAGAGCTGCACTGTACAACGTTGGCTAGCCCCATGGTGTCTCTGCAGCCATTTCAAGCACTTTTCAGACCTCCTGCCTTGGATTCCCCTCCCTCCCCCCATTGGCCTCCTCTTCCCAGCCGTGCCCCCCACGATGGCTGAAGATGCCAGTGGGGCTGGCCTGGGCATCAAGCTGGAGATCTTGTACATGAGAAGCACCTCTCCTTATTCACCCCCACACCAGTGTGGGCACAGTTTTCCTTGGCCCTGTGTCTCCCTGTCTTGCTCAGCAATGCCATCCTTGGAACTGCCTTCCTTGTTTCTGCTAGATGCCCCCTGGAGTGAGCTCTGCCAAGCACTGGCACCCGAATATGCCAAGGCAGCTGCCCTGCTGAAGGAGGAGGCAGCAGCTGCCACACTGAGGCTGGCCACCGTGGATGGGACAGAGGAGCTGGAGCTGCGGAGAGAGTTTGGTGTTGCCGGGTACCCGACCCTAAAGCTCTTCCGAGGGGGCAACCGCACCCACCCCATAGATTACACAGGTGAGAACCACAGGCCACCAGGGCAGATGTGGCCTTCCTGGTCGCAGTGCCTGACCTGCCCACCTGGGGGCACCCACTGCTCAGTGAGCAGCCAGCCTCCACTCAGGAGGAAGCGGAGGATCAAGCAGTAGACAGGCACTGGACAGGGGTGACCTTTCAGGGAAAGAAAAATTCAGCCCCTGGGTTGCTGTGGGTTACAACAACTTGGCTACTTGTGTCACAATCCCCACCTCCCTGTTGCCCCCTCTGCCTCCAAGCCGGGTTCGTAGTGCTGGGAGCCCCCAAGATCGCTATCTTGAGGGGGTCTCTCTTGAGGAGTCAGAGAAAGAAAGGGCTGGTGGTTGGCTCTTCTGGGTGGCTGCTCCAAAAAGGGCCCATAAGGGCCACTGCCTTCTTGCCCTCTGGAGACCCCCCCCAAGTAAATGAGACAGGCACCAATGGTTGGGAGCTGAAATGTGCTAAAAATCCTTTCTGCCTGTCCTTTCCCTGGGGAGTTTTATTGACCAGGCGTGCTGCTAGATGGATTCATTAATGTTGAAAATCTGAGAATTTTTTAAAAATTTGTGCCAACTGCATTGTGAATATGTTTTTAATTGTATGATGCTGCTGTTAAAGTGGACAGATGAATGAATGACTGAAGAGCTTTGTGTTGCCTGGGGATCTTTCCCTCTGCCTCAGTGCCCCCAGGACTCAGAGGCCTGCCTGCCAGTGCCACCCCAGCAGAACAGACACCAGCCTGGTGACCCCTCCCCACTGCTTTGTACCCCTTTCCCAATCCGCTCCCACAACTCCCACTCCTTCTCTCTCTCCCTCCCTATGCCAGGCCAGCGAGAGGCCGAGGCAATTGTGACCTGGCTGATGCGGAAAGCCAGGTCCAGTGCCCAGCTGCTCACGAACGAAGAGGAGGCTGCCGCCTTCCTGGATGGCCACACGGTGGCAGTGATTGGGTTCTTCCATGTGAGTCACCATCAGACACCTCACGGGTGGGGAGGCTGCATGCTTGGGGTCTCCCGAGATGTTGCTGGTGCCACGCCTCTCATTAAGGAGAGGTGCTCCTGAAGCCAACCCCCCATGGCACCACGGTGGGCCTTCTTGGGCACAGTTAGGGGTGAAGCTTTGGGGTCTGATGGGGGAGACAAACAGGTACAAAGAAGCTGGACTTGTTCCTCCAGGACCTCCAGGATGAAGATGTGCAACTGTTCTACGAGGTGGCCAGTGACACCACTGATGTGGCCATAGCCTTCACTGACCGCCCAGAACTCTTCCAGAAGTACAGCATTCCAGGAGCCATGGTGACCCTTTTTCGGAAAATGGTGAGGCCAGTGCCATGTGGGCTGTGCCCAGGGAAGGGATGCCATACCTGGCCTGTGCTCTTCCTCCTGACCAGTTAAGACCTCTCCCCTGTGCTGTCTATCAGGCTAGTGACAGTGGGAATGATGCCCCCCGGGCAGACTTCCCAGTCGATGAGGAGCTGGGCCTGGAGGCAGCAGAGCTGGCCCAATTCATTGCGGTGCAGAGCCTGGAGCTGGTGATGGAGTTCTCAAGCCAGGTCAGGGGATCCCCTCCCCTCTGCCCTGCATCACGTCCAGCTCAGCTTGGCTGCCCCCAGTGTCCCCGGTGGGCAAAGGCAGGCCAAACCAGTTCTGGCTGAGACCACAGAGACCTCCTGCCATTGTCCTTCCCGCTGAGCAGCTGGGTCTCTTCAGCTTCCTTGGGGTGCCACTCAGAGCAAAGGGCGACGTGGCCCCACAGGGCAGGATGCTCTTCTGTTGCTGCTGCTGCCCATGCCTTTCCAGGGGGGAAGTGGAGAGGCAGACATGGGGGGCTGTTCTTCCAAGCCCTCTGTGGCAGAAGCACAGGCACATGGCCCTTCTCTTCCCCTCCCCATTCTCTCTATTCAGAACTCCTCTAAGATCTTTGGGGCCAAGGTCCCAAGCCACCTGCTGCTCTTCGTCAACAAGACAGTGCCAGCCCAGTTGGAGCTCCTGGGAGGCTTCCAGGAAGCAGCCGCTCCCTTCCGGGGTCAGGTGAGCCCCTAGCTCACCCCTTGGCACTCACCTTGTTGCCATCCAGGGGCCTGGGTGTGGGCTGATGGGGATGCCCCGTTCCCAACTTCAGTCACTGTCCTGACACTTGTTCACTGGAGGGCCTGGCTCTGACCCACTGCCCTTGGGAGGGAGGGAGGGAGGGAGGGAGGGAGGGAGGGAGGGAGGTGTGCCAGCAGAGGGGCTCAGAGCTCCCCCCCACAAGCAGGTCCTCTTTGTCTTGGCTGATGTCCATGGAGAGGGAGCCAGCCTGCTCCATTTCTTTGGCTTGAAGAACCACGAGGTCCCTGCCCTCCGATTCATACACATTGAGACCAACAAGAAATACCGCCTGGGCACCGAAGAGGGGCTCTCCTTGACAGCCGTCAGCACCTTCTGCCAGGCCGTGCTGGAGGGCAGAGTGCAGGTAGGTGGGCTGGCAGTCAAGAGCTCAAGACGGAGGGTGGGGGATAGTCTTGGTGGCAGCAAGATCCAGGCCGGAGACCCAAGACCACGGGAAAAAACTCCAGTGGGTTGGGATGGAGTCTTCTTTGCACCCTCCCCGGGTCTTCTCCTCCACACCAGAGGGTGGGGGGCACCTGGGGGCATCTGCCCAGCTGCTGGCCGGCCCTCTCCACTCATCCCTCCACAGCAGAAGAGAACTCTGTGTGCCTCCAGGCAAGCATGCTGAGCTCCTCCTGGTGGCCCTGAGCACCATCTCTGCCTTGCTCAATCCTTCAGCCCTACCTGATGAGCGAGGAGGTCCCGGGCGACTGGGATCAGCGGCCAGTGAAAATCCTGGTGGGCCAGAACTTTGAGCAGGTGGCCCTGGATGAGACCAAAGACGTCTTCGTGAAGTTCTGTAAGTGGACCGCAGGCTGCCACCTCCTTGGGGCGGTCAAGGAGAATGGTTCTTTGGTCTGGCTGCAATAGCCATGTCCTCCTCTGCTGCCACCCCACAGGCCAGCTGTCTGAGGCCAAATCACAAGGACGCCAGGAAGCTAGCAGCTGCCTCCCTGTTTTTTGGCCCCTGGGCCCGGTGATCAGAGGCAGACCTCCCCGGGCCCTGGCGACACTGTTGCCCAGCTGGTGTGACAAACAACTGCAGGCTGCAAATGCCACTGTTGCTGTTGTGCATTAAGTCATTTCCAACATATGTCAGTCCCAGGGCAAACCTATCATGGAGGTGTCTTGGCCAGATACATTCAGAGGAGGGTTGCCACCACGGCTTTCCTCCAAGGATGAGAGAGTGCAACTTGCCCAGGGTCACCCAAAGCATTTCTATAGCCAAGTGGGAATTTGAACCCTGGCCTACGGAGTTGGTGCCCCACACTGGGGGTCAATGATGAATGTCATACTTTTTAAAAACATGCAGCTGGACAAGAGGAGTCCTGTATGGCAGAAGGTGGCAGCATTGGTGATGTTGCTGTGTGCCTCCCTTACCCCTCTTCCAGGTGACATCCTGTTGAGAGAGAGAGAGGAAGGGCGGGAGGTGGCCTCAAGGCGCTTCCATGGCTTCTCCAAGGGCAGCCCCACGGGAGGAGACATCCAGCCAGGATGTAGCCAGGGCCTGGCTGGATGTCTCCTCCTGTGGGGCTGCCCTTGGAGAAGCCATGGAAGCGCCTGGAGGCCAAGCCTAAGACAGAGGGCCACCTCCCTCTCTCTCAACAGGATGTCACCTGGAAGAGGGGTAAGGGAGGCACACAGCAGCATCGCCAACGCTGCCACTTTGTGCCATATAGGACTCCTCTTGGGGCGAGGCCTGTGTTCCCAGGGGGAGGGGGTGTCTGCCTCTCACTCAGTTGGCTTTGCCCCCAGATGCCCCCTGGTGCCCGCACTCCAAGGCCATGGCACCTGCCTGGGAGGAGCTGGGTAAGAAGTACCAAGGCCGTGAGGACATCATCATTGCCAAGATGGATGCCACTGCCAACGAGGTGGCAGAGCTCCCTATCCGTGCCTACCCCACCCTCTGCTACTTCCCAGCTGGGCAAGGGAGGAAGGTAAGTGCACACATTGGCACACAAACCCCTCCCATTTGCAGGTGGGAGGGTGGGCACCATGACCCTTGCCCCTCTACACACCTGCACAGACAAGACTGGAAGGGTGTTGGCTCTGGGTTCAATGCTGCTCTCCCTTCTGCCCCCAGATGATCAAGTACCAGGGCACCAGAGACTTGGAAAGCTTCTCAGCATTCCTGGAGAGCCGAGGGGAGTCCCTGCCTCAAGAAGAGCCCATGGTAAGTGCCACAACACCTACCCAGCCACCTCAAAGCCCACCCACGCACTGGAGAGGCAGGGCTTCCCAAGTAGGGGGAGGAGCCACATCCAACTAAGTCCCCCATACTTGTTGACTCTAAGAAGAGGCTGCACTTGGCCGAACATGGTGCTCCAGAGGGGCCCCAACCCAAGTCCTGGAAGGAGACAGGTGACCCCTCCCCAGCTGGGCCCTGTAAGGGAGAGGAATCGCTGCCCCCCCCCCGAATGCAGCCAAGTACCACACATGGAAATGCTTCTTGTGGTCTAGGGACGGGAACAGCTTCCAATTGTTGCTGGGCTGTAGTCTCATCAGCTTCCTGGCTGGGGGAGGATAATGGGAGCTGCACTCCAGCAATGTCCAGAAGGCTGCAGATTCCCATCCCTGTTCTGAGCAAACGGGGGGCTGAGAAGAGACCTTCTGGGCCAAACTGGGCCACGTATTAGCTGCATCCTCAAAGCCAGAAGGGTCAGAACAGGATGAGAGGGAGGCGATCTAGCAATACAGCCCCCTCACCGCCTTCTGAGTTGCCCCTAGCCTCATTAAAAGTCACTGCTCTGGGTAGTCCCCTTCCCTCCCCAGTCAGAGACACAGAGGTACCCCCCACCCCCACCCCATTCCCATTCTGGGTCTAAATCTGTGGCTCAAACTCCGCTCTTCCCTCCCCACATTTATATAAGATCCCAGAGCCAGAGGCCAAGGGGCTGGGGTCAAGGGGAAGGAGAACCCATGTCCTTTTTGTCACTTTTCTTCTAAAGCAGGAAGGGAGGTTTGGTCCTGGAACAGCTGTGGGGAGGGCGTAGGGAGAAGCAAAATGGCCGTGGGCAGTGCCAAATAATGGGCAGGTGCCACTTGTGGAGGATTCTGTGGTTTGTAATACCCTATGCTTTGTGGTTTATCAGGAGGCTGAGACCCCCAAGGAACTGAAAGAGAACCAGGCAAGACCACTGGACACCCTAGAGTTAAGAGATGAGCTTTAGAGCCTCCTGCAAACATGGCTTCGCCACTTCCTTCCTTCCATGTTTCCAGCCCCCCACGGCCCCCGTGCCTGCCGGCAAACCAACCCACGCTGCTCCCAGCACTCACCTCCTGCCGATGAAAGCCAAGGCAGAGGCGAGGGAGAAGCGCCCTGGAGGGGAGGGGAGACACACGCAGGGCAACCATTTGAACATGGACTTTTATTCCATCATCATCATCATTATCATTATTATTATTATCATCATCATCATCTTCATCATTATCCAAGTACCTTTTAAAAGATAAATTGTACAAGTCAAGGTGTGAAAAATGTCCCAGAGGCACCAGCTGTGAATTGCCCAACTGCTGGCAGCTGATGCTTCACTTACAAAATGTACATATTTACAACTGAACCCCCTTCAGAAAAAAAAGGGAAACGAAGGACCTGCAACACCCAGGTCAGGCGCATGAAAAATCCCTTTGGATGGGGACCCACAAGCAGAACCCCAGAAGGGAGGAAACAGCCTGTCTGCCTCTTGGGACCAAGGAGGAGGAGGAGGAGGAGGAGAGAGCTCTGTGGCTTAAAGGCACTCGGTGATGTGCACGCAAAGTGGGGGTGCTGCTCCACACCCCCAAGTTCCCTCCCAGGGCGGGGCGGCCGTAAGACCCAGCCAGGGAAGGAGCAGCAGCAGAGCAGGGGTGGAGGGGGCACAGAGCGAGGCCCTCCCTTCCAATTCCTGGAGGATGAGAATTTGAGAAGTGCTGGGGGGGCAGCCACCCACAAGGAGGAGCCGGGCACTGCCTGGGAACAGCATGGGGGGGCATCCATCTCAATGCCTGCCTGAATCCTGCTCCCCGCAACTACAAAGGGTCCAAGTGAGGCATGGAAACTCCTTGAGCCCCGGTTGAGGCTCAGGAAAGACTGGAGGGCAGGGGGAATTGGTGGGGCACAGAAACAGCCCACGGGGGGACAAAGTGCACAAGGCCCTGTGGCAGCTCAGGATAAGAGCATGGAGCACATACCGGCCCCCACTTCCTTTCTTCCTGTTCCTCCCGCCAATTGTGGAAGTGGGGTGGTGGTTTTCCTCTGATGCTTCAGAGCGCCGGGTCTTCTCCACCAAGAGCTTCCCTTTTGATGTGACAGCATCAAAACAAGGGCAGGAACACCTTCTCTCAACGAGGGGCCTGGCCACAAGCCCACCTCATCCCCACCATCCCTGTGCAGGTTCTGGCCTCTCTCCTCACTCAGGGCTAGTCAATTTTTTCCACTTTCCCAATGATCTTCTCTTCAAAAATGGGCAGGACAGCCTCATCCTCACGCACCTCTTCAAAGACTACGCCGCAGTCAAACTCATCACTCACTTTCTTGAAGTAATACCTGGAAAGTGGCCAAAGGGACTTTGAAGGGGGGCTGCCAAGCACACACTCAGGCTCCCCTGTGGTCGCCCCCCAACACTTGCAAAATGGCTTGGGCGGCTGGGGTCACCAGGTTGAGCCCATCCAAGAGCAGACTCCGGGAGAAACCCTCAAGAGGCCTCTCGCATGTTCCCCATGACCCCCGCAGGCTCCATCTGGCCCCAGCGGAAGGCACCAAGGCCACCCCATTTTGCTCCACCCAGCGAGTGGTGTCTGGCCCCACAGAGGCATTACAGCCAGGGGGGCATGCTTGGCCAGTGGCCCTCGCAAAGTCCAAACGCCTGGGAGGAGCAGGAGCTGCCAACAGGAGCAGCACCTCGAAGGAAAGGAGCCCCCAGGGCCAAGTTGTTCCCCCGATAAGGCGCAGTGGAAACGTCCAGAAAGCGGGGTGCCCCCCATTTCTTACCGGTAGTTCCCTTTCTTGGTGAGCAGCTCCTTGAACTGGCCGAGGGTGACTATGCGGCCCTTAACCAGGGTGCGGTAGGGGATAGGCTCTCCACAGAAGTAGTAGGCCACTACGATGTTGTCACAGGGCTGGGGGGGTGCGGCGGATCCACCTTGCCTCTTCTGGCTCTTTCCCCTGGGAAGCAAAGGCAAGATGGGGGGGTCTTGAGGCACAGCATGACCACAAATGACATGTCTGAGGAGGAGAGGCTGCTATGGGGGGGTCCAGTGGTCCTTTCTCCCCAATCCCAATGACAGGCGCTGCCCAGGGGATTGCCACCCAAGGGAGAAGGAGTCAGGTATGGGCCCAGAAGTGCATGAAGGCTGCTTTGTGCCAAGGGTGCGGGCACGAGGGGGCATTACTGAGGGCCTGGCAGCCGCCCCCCCACCATAAGTGGTGGCTTCCGGGGAAGAGCAATGCAGATCGAGGCCTGCCAGGAGGGGGCAGTCTGGGATCGCGTCTGGAGGCCTCAAAACATTAAAATCCAGTTGTGTAACTCCTTCCTGGTGACTCCTCCCCCCTCTGCCCCCCACCCCGTCTGCCACATGCAGGCTATGGAGGCCTCTGGGATCCAAGGGAAGCCCCCTGTCCAGCACCTCTGCCAACCCCACCTCAGGACCCAAATTTTTGTGTCACAAGGCCACCATGCTCAACCTCTTCTTTTAAATTTGCACAGCAACCATGTAGCCCTTGCTCCAATGTTGTTGGAATGTCAGTCCCAGCAGCACCAGTCAGCAATGCCAGTGGAGGGGGATGATAGGGCTTGTAGCTGAACCTGGCTGCCCATCTAACTTAAAACCAGAGGGCCCCAGCAAACAAGCAGCACAGATATTTTTTTTCCAGGGCCCAGGGCAGGAGGGGCGTGTGAGAAGGGGGGCAGTGGGCAACGGCTTGCCAAAGAAGCCCCCCTTGCTAAAATATTCACCTGAGCCGCCTCTGCCTGAGAAGCTCCCTCAAACCCGGAGCCATGCACATGCGCATGGGGGCAGGGCGAGAGAGAGGGGGAGGGGGGAGGGGGGAGGGAGAGAGAGAGAGAGAGAGAGAGAGGCACACAGAAACAGACGGTTGCCTTTGGGAAGCGGGGAGGACTCAAAGATGGAAGCCATCCCAACTGGGGGGTAGTGGAAGAAAGGGCTGGAAGAACCCCTGCCCTGCGACCTGCCCAACAGGGCACACTGGAGGAGCCTGGCTGGGACTTCTCTCTCCCCCACTCAGGAAAAAAGGACGTGCGAGGGAGGGGCAGAGGGGCTTGCTATCTGGCCAGGCCCCACAGCACAGCGGTTGCCATCCCTGGGCAGCTAACTGGGGTGCCACAGCTAATACCTGACCTTTTGGGACCCAAACAGGTGGGAAGGGGGTATGTGTGCGTGAAGGTCAGGACTAGGAAAAAGATGGACGCTGAATGGGAGAAACAGGCAGGGGCTAGTGCACAGCTGCCCACAGTGGCTGACCCAGATCTCTGGCGTCCACACAGACGGCTCAAATCCCCACACCGGCTGCTTCAGGTGGAACTGTAATCCCAAGAAGGCCCAAGGCCCCCTTTATGGGGAGTGGACAGGCTGCCCCCTCCCTGTCTGCCTGCCTGGGAAGAGTATGGGGAGGGGGAGAGGAGTAGGACACCAAGAGCAGTGGGTGGCACATACTCGGACTCGGAGAGATCCAGGTCGGAGACGGCGGGCACCACATTCAGCACGGGCATACAGGCCGGCCTGACAGAAGAGCGCCCACGCTGGATAACCTCTTGAACATACCTGAGGAATAATCTCAGATGTTAGACTCGCCTCACCTGTGGCCACCGGGGGCAGAGGCTGGAGCCTGGCTCCCCAGAGATCCCCAGTGGAGGGCAACCACAAGGGGTAAAAAAAGGGGGAGGACCATCCTCCCTCCCTCCCACCTGCCTGTCTTCAAGCATTCAAGGGGCAACTCCAAGCCTGGAAAGACCTTCAGGCAAACCACGTGGAAAAGGGGGCAGGCTCCGGCCCTTGGGGAGGAGAGCTCTTGGGGAGACAAGCAGGCACGGGAGAGCCGGGAGGATGGAGGGATCCACAGCAGACCAGCTCAGGACAGCCCAGGCCTTCTGCCGGGAAATGGCGCTTGCGCTCCCTCCCCCAAGGGAGACCTGGCCTGCCTGGGGTGGGAGAAGGGGCAGCCCTGCTACCATCCACACACACCAGCACACTCCCACATGGCACTTGGGGTCACTGCCTCACAAGCCCACCAGACGCGGGGGGGGGAGAGGGAGGGAGGAGAGAGAGAGAGAGAGAGAGAGAGAGAGAGAATCTGGCCTTGAAAAAGCAACACCTGCACGGGCTTCCCGACACATTCTCCAGATCTGACAGAGTGCCAACACCAGCACCCCTGCACTCGGAGCAGATGAAGGGAAAGACTCATATGCGCTCACCCATGTGCCGCCCCCCATGCCCCAGGAAGGGCTCCTGGCAGGCAGAGGCAGGTGCTGGGCGAGGAGGAGGAGGCTGGGGGGCCCAGGCAGCCCCCACTTCCTGCCCCTCCTGGCCAGGGGGCCATACAAGGCAGAGTGGGATGGGCTCCGCCAAGTGCAACCCCCCTCCCGCCCTCCCTCATCCTCCGTGGCAGGCTTTACCGCTGTTTTCCCGTTGGCTTCCCAGTCCGTTTCTCTTCCTCCTCCAGCCGCCGCCGGGCTTCCTCCAGCTGTGTCAGGGGATTAGGAGCAGGGTTGGGGGGCATGGTGGGGTCTTGGATGAAGGGGTGTGAGGGCTGCACCACATTCCGCAGCTGTGCACTGACCCAGGGGTGGAGGGCCACGGGTCGCTCAATGGAGGATGGCCGTGGCAGGTCATGGCCCAGCTGCTTCTTGGAACTGGAAGAGCTGGGGGGAAAAGCACAGAAGCATCACCACCCTCCTTCATCCCAAAATGGAAAGCCTCCTCTCCCCTCCAGGAAACTTGACAGACAAAAAGAGTTCCACAAAAACAATAGCTACACCACGTGGCGAAAAAGAGACCATTTTCACAAGGGAACAAAAAGGCCTGAGAGGACACAGTGGTTGGTCTAAGGAGAGGAAACCCTGCTCAGCCAGAAGGGCTTTGCTCTCTGGAAGCTCCTCCGAAGAGGTGGCCGCTGTGCCTGCTGGAGCCACGCTGGCGCTGCCACAGAGAGGGCCCTGTCTCTTGCCCCCAGATGCTGAGGCTTCGCCGTATCTGGGATACAGAGAAGAGCCCCAGGTCTGAGGGGCATCAGGGGAGCCCTGAGGCGCTCCTCCAACAAGGCCACCCCAAGACCTTCTGACCTGCCGCTAGGCCAGGGAGGCTCCTCTGAGCGGACCCAGGAGCTGGCCGCCCCGCTCTGCCCTGCAGGGAAAGAACTTTGCAGCCCCGCCTGCTTGTTTGTTGAAAGGCGTGCCCCACGGTTCCCTCCAAAGTGACACGCGGGCCCACCTGCACGAGGAGCATGCCTGGGGCCTCTCAGCCTTCCTGACCTCTGGAGTCTCCCACTCCCACCCAACCATGACTGCTACACACGCCTGCCCCGGTGGCTCCCAGGGCTCACCCGTGGCTCGTCTTCTTGTGCCGGCTGATCTCCTTCTCGCCTTCAATGATCCACTGCATGATCTTCTGGTTCCTCTCCACGTCCTCTGGAGAGCCGGGCACCTCGTAGGCGGTCCCCCCACTGCCGTCGCTCTTCCCTGCCTCACCTTTCTTGATGTTGCGCTTGGAGAGGAGACTGGCCTTCCCGCTGGGGAAAAGGTGGGGGGAGAAGAGAACTCAGAGGAAAGGGAGCAGAAGTGTCTTCTGGGACGCCTCTCGGGGGCTGCCACTCCCAGGGAAGCAGAGGGGAGAAGGCAGCCTCTCTCTGGGCCAAAACCAGGCAGGCCTCCTAGTGCTTGGCAGCAGCCACCACACTGGGCCCTGATCCGACTTTCCTCCCCTCACAGGGAAACTGGGGCTGCCACCCACAGGTCCACCAGCTCTCTCCAAGGGTGGACCAACTTTTGGGGCCACTCCGGCCCAGCCCCCCAAGAGTCCCACGGGCCCAGTGAAGAGGCCTCTCCCCTCTCCTCCCAAGGTGACTGCCCCATCCACCCTCACTACTCCCCCCCTCCTCACCTGTAAGCCATGGGGTCCACGGGCCCAGGGACCAGGCAGGAGTTCTCCCCATAGAGCCGGGACTTGGGAGTGCAGCCATGTGTGCCCTCAAGACCCCAGGCAAAAGGGCCGAGTCCACGCTGGCCAGGGGTGTCAGCCTCCCCTGGGGACAGCTCTTTAGGCTTGAGGGGGCCGTGGTGATGGACCACGTGGTGGTAGACGTGCTTGTGGTGGTAGAGGCTGGCACCCTCCAGCTTGAGCCCAGCCTTGCCCATGTGCTTGCTGTGCCCAAGTGGGACCGGACCACCCATCAGGCTGTGGAGCTTGCTGGGGGCTACTGGACCGCTGCTGTCAGGGGAATGGGGCTTGGGGGACTGGCACCCGGGCGTCTTCATGACCCGCTGGACATGCTCGTCGAGGATGGTCTCGGGATTCTCCTCGTGGGCATCCCTCAGTGGCAGCTCGGCGTAGCGGGGGGCAAAGTGGGGCAGGACCTGGGCAGGGGGCATCTTGTGGCCCCCTGGGGGAGCTCTGCCTCTTCACCTTCTTCCTCCTGTCACCAACAGAAACAAGATGTGCCCAGGGTAAAGGCATGCATACCTGGCCCACGTGTCCCAAAGCCCTCCAGGCAACAGACAGCCACTGGGGACCCAGGAAGAGGCCACGAGAGAGAGAGGAAGGCAGACTTCTTGGGCAGTGAAAAGCCCTGCCTCTCCTCTCCTCTGCCTACTTCCCTCCCGCCTCCCCAAGGAGAAGGGCTGTGGGGCAGCAGGGAGGCCTCTCAGGAAACCTCTGAAAAAAGCGAGAACAAGCACAGCCACCACGCAGGGAAGCGGCTGAGGGTGTCCTCCCAGCCTCTCCAGCCCCCACACAACTGCTGCAGAACAAGGTGGGGTCTCCACAGCCTGGGAGCAGATGGGGCCACTCACGCACCGCGCGGACCCGCTTCAGGCGCTCCTCTAGCCTGGCTTCGGCCTCCCGGTCCCTGAGGACCTCCTCCAGGCGGTTGATCAGCTCAGCAGCAAACTTCTGCGGTTCAACGTGGATATCCTTTGGCATTCGGTAAGTACGCTGTGGGAAACATGCAAACGCAACACGCACACTGAGCATCACACTGCCTCAATCGGCCCCCACAACAGGGGAGGCCTCCTCCCTCCCAGTCACAGGAGCTGGCCAGCCATGGAAGGGGGGCCCTCTTCAGCCAAGGTGCAGGAGGCTGGTGGGATAGCAATGGAGACGGAAACGGCCCCTGACCACCTCCTCCTCTTGCCCCAGAACATCATTTCATTCTTCCTGCCCTCCTCATGTGTGGAGAAGAGGAGCTGAAGTGCCCATTAGCAGATGGGATGAGAATGCGTCTGTCTCCTCAAACCCAAGGGGCTTAAGAAACTTGGATGCAAAGACTGGGAACTGGGGCGGGGTGTATGTGTGGGAGGGAATTTCCACAGCAGTCATGAGAGCCCATGCTCTGTGAGCCTGGCCCGCCTAGCTGAAGTCCAGCAAGGAACACTGGCAGCACCGGCCACAAGGCGCTCCAAACACCAGTGGCATCTGGAGCATTTGGGGAGGGTGGGCCCTTTGCTCACTTGCAAGTCTGGCCGTGCCAG